>JAZBQP010000054.1:0-97627 GCA_038407015.1 Ceratocystis ficicola | reverse complement strand
TTTGGGGGGGGGGGGGGGGGGTGGTGTGCATGACGAGGTGGGCTGGCTTTGTTTTCCTGTCTTACTGTTCTTGCCTCTGACAGGGTAGTAAGATGTTGTAGTGGGTCCCGGCTTCACTGCTTGGCCCACTACAGAAAGCTAGAACGCCTGCATGTCCAGAGAGGGGAGGCAGTGAAACATTTGAGGTGGAATAAAATTTTGTGTCATTTTTGGGCCTCTATTTCCTGCTTCCATTGCTCGTCATGATAGCTGATGGGCCAGAGACCAGAGACAGACGCTATAAATGGCCGATCAAATGAGCAGTGGGAAAGCAGAAAGTTACACAGCAAACTGGAAGTTAGAAGCTGGAAGCTGGAAGCTGGAAGCTGGAAAGCTGCAGGGACAAGGGAAGACAACACGAAAGGGCAGGGGCTGTGAAGTGCAGTGCACAGATGGGCCAGACCAGGTCTAGCCCAGGTTCCAGAATGTGGCGTACAGCAAAATTGCTAGCAGCAGGTCTGGAAAGATAAGCGTGGACAGCGGCGAGCGCAGACACAAAGCAGCGTTTGGTTGGCTGGTCTTGCTGGGACTGAGACCAGGCTGAAGGGGCTAGGCTCTGGACGCGGAGCGAGAACAAGACAGACAAAGCCCGTCCACGTTTCTGTTCTCGCTGCCATTCTTTTTGCCATGACTGCGTGGGCTTGCCTTGTTTGTTGCTTTTGCTGTCTATTTTCATGTCGGTGGAGTTTTCTCTTCCTGGCCGAAGAAGAAGAGAAGAGGAGAAGAAAAGAAGCACATGAAAAAGAAAGCAGCACAGCCAGTGGGAAGGACGCGTGACATACGCCATGCTCCAGGGCATGACGGGCCCTGTAGCCTTGCCTTGTTTTCCCTTTGCTGTTCGATGTGCCTGTTGAAACAGCCAGCCAGCCAGCCAGACAAAAAGCAACCCGCAGATGAGCAATGTAACGTATATTTTGCTCAGCATCTTGGTCCTGGTAGCTTAGCATGGAATCACCGCATCCCACACCTACAACACATGTACACACGCACGCATGCATTACATTATGATACACTGGAACGGGGTCACGTCTTGTTATATTCCTGCTTCCAGCTGCTTCTCTTTCCTCAGTCTCTCTTTCTCTCTCCTTATTCCGTCATTGTCTGGCTGCGTGCTGCGGTCTCGTCTCCTGCTTGCTGCCCATACGGTGCTTTGCCGCCTTTTGTTTTCTTTTAGAGCCCTGGTCCTGGCTTGCCTCAAATCTGACAGAAGGAAGCCTAGCTTTCTTGCTCTTCTTTTCTCATTCTAAAAAAAAAAAAGAATAAAAGCTGCCGAGGGAAAGAACCGAAAAAAAAAAAAAAAAAAAGACCAGACGGCTAGTACCTGTTGCTACAGCTGCTAGCCAAGCCAACCAGGCCCAGACCACACCAGACCAAGACCAGCCAAGGCAAGCGCCAGCCAGCCAGGTTAGAATTTTACCTGTAGCAAGTAGTAATATAGCCATGCTGCTTATGTACCTGTATACTTGTGTACTTTATTTGTACCAACGTACCCGTACCACGCACACAAATGTTCCTTGCCCGCCCAGCCTAAATCTAGATTCGAGGTCGTTTGTCTTTTCTTCTTCTCCTCCCTTGCCTGGCCCTGTCTGGCTTCCCATTTTCACTACCCAATCTTCTTTTTTCTTCGCTCCTTTCTTTCTTCGCCCTCTCCTTTTCCCATCCTGTTCTTCTTGTAGGGCTTTTCCATCACCAACTGTTTCCCTTTCCTTTGTCCGCCTCGGTACTGTGCACGATAGTGTCATGTTGTGCTCTTGAGCCCGCCTGAAAGCCCGCCTGATAGCCGTTCTCTTCGTGGCCTCTTGTTTCACCCCTTCGTGGCCATCACGCTTCTCTGCTTGCCGCTGCTTCTTCTTTGCCGCTACTGCTGCCACTCTGCTTCCGGCTCTCGTGGTGACTCTGCCGCGATCTGACCATAGCTTCCTTCTTGTCGTTTGTGCTGAGAAAACACACACACACACAAACCTTGTAATATCGACGACAACAACAGGCTCTACATGGTAATCACACACACCAGCCAAGAATTGAAGCACTGAACACCACACGCACGCACACAAACAACATACAGGGCGTCCAGCTGTCAAGAATCGCCATTGCCGTTGCAACGCTATCTACAAACTAGCGTTTCCACATCAGCCAGACTCTCTGTCACTCTCTTGCTCTCTCGCCCTTTCGCCAAACTCCTTCCTGGGGCCTCAGTCTCGTATTTGCTTTCCAAGTTCTAGACTGGCCCATTGACCAGGGAGAGATCGTTGCTTGCTCAGACCACGGCACCACCGATCTCTCTCTATTATACCCTCCTGCTTGTATTCCTCCTCCTATCCACTAATTTCAAGACCAGGTCGAGAAATCCGAGTCTGGCCTCCCCGCTGTTTGTGTATTTGTTTGCCCGTGAGTGTCGGCCTGCCTCTTTGGAAAACCGCAAAATACCTTGCCTCAACAAGACTCCAAGCCGGCTTTTACTCGGTGCTTATCTCCATAATCTTGCCCCGGAAATTCTTGCTTAGCCCAAACGGCTTCCCTTCAATCCAAATCAGCCCCGCCAACTAGAGAACCCGCCAAGGCTTCTTCACATCTTGCACCTGCGTCTTCTGGCCGGCTTCAACTACCCGACGGTCTCTCTATTCATCTCCTTCTGTTTTGCATCAGCGGCGTTCTGTAATCCAAAATCCACATTCAACTTCAATCTCGCTGTAAACACCACTCCTGCTAAAAACAACCAATCATCCGTACCATAAATTCACATAGCACCACTCCAGTACTACCCTCCTACTTCGTCCACTCCTACTTCGCCTTGCTTTGCATCTGCCTGCATACTACGCTCACATCCTCCATTTATCCACCAGCCCGTCATCTACAGCCCGCCATGTTCACCACTCTCCCCGGGACTGCTCCCCGGCGACACGGTCAGGCTGATCTTCTGCCGTTCCCGTGTCCCCCCCACAAATCGTTCCGCGTTCTATGTTTGGGTGACTCTCTCACATCAGGGTACTTTGACCTTGGAGCCGGCGCCCACCCTTATAGCGGAAACCTGTATCTGATGCTTGGCGATGAGTTCCCTCGGCTCGACGTCAGTGTTGATACTGACGGCCAGCCAGACGATTTTGTTGTTGGCGGCATGTTTAGCTCGCGGATGAACCTAAGATGTAAGGGCCTGCCTTCGGATCCGATCCTTTTTTGATGTTCTTCACTTTGCTTCTCCAGCACAGTACATGCACCGTTCTAGAGCCACTTTACTAACATGCATTCTAGGGAGCGAAGTAACATACGACTGGACAATCGTCCTTGGCGGCACCAGGTATGTTTTTCTGGCATCTGCCTACACTCATCTCTTAGCCTGTCCAAAAAAAAAACAAAACAATCCGTGTGCTAACATGCTGTCTTAGTGACATCGCCCACGGCACCTCGCCGCAGGATATATACAAAAGTCTTCAAGAAATCTGGGCCGTGCCTATGTCAAAAGGCAAAAATGTACTGGCTCTCACTATTCCTGAAGCTCAAATGAGCACGGCGGATGAGGTACAACGACGCGATGAAGTAAACCGTCTTATAATGCAACATCGTGCCGAAGGCTTGTGAGTTGCTTGTTTGTCCCGATCATCTGTTCTACTTGGTCTGTGTTTCGCTAACCTAGCTTCCTTTTTGCTGTAAAGCTACGCTTTTGACCTCCACACTAGAATCCCTTACCATAGCCTCGACGACCAAAGTAGAGAACTGTACTGGAATGACGGCCTTCACCTTACCGAAGATGGCTACGACTGGATGGGCGGCTTCATTGCTGATGAATTGATCCGCATCCTCAAGAGCCTGCAGGCACGTGATCGCGAAAACGCATCTGCTCCTCCTTCGTCCGTGTCTGTACCCTCATCACCACAAACACTAACACCGATACGCCAATGCAATATCAGACCGTCGTCGTCAGTACGGTCCACAGCTTCAGTCTCAGCAAATGACAAAAATACACGAAAACCTGGCGACATACACGCTGCCATTGCCTCCACTTCATCTCTTCCCAACACCCAGGCCATCCCACCGACACATGGAGACCCTTGTCT
The DNA here is from genome assembly GCA_038407015.1 of Ceratocystis ficicola. Classification (NCBI taxonomy): domain Eukaryota; kingdom Fungi; phylum Ascomycota; class Sordariomycetes; order Microascales; family Ceratocystidaceae; genus Ceratocystis; species Ceratocystis ficicola. Next base: position 93,536 of record JAZBQP010000054.1, on the reverse strand, counting down.
CGCTGCTTCTGCTGTAGAGGCCAACTCATCATCCTCTTTCTCCTCACCAGCATCCTCTTCTAATGGCTCGGCTAGCCCAACCTATTCACTTGGCTCAACCAACTTTCCTTTCCCTGATACTTCTAGTCGCATAAGCGATAGCGATGGGCGCATTTTCCTGAGCTCTCCCTCACCAACGCGACCAAGTGTACGTGGTGGTAACCTTCGACATCAGAACACATCGCAAAACCACACATTTGGCCATTCAGGGAATGGCAATGCGCGCAGTCACAGTCATGGGATCACTCGAAGCGGGGCGGCAACCTCTATCGGCCGCTCACACGTCCATAATGGCGGCATTACAGCTGTGCGACGATCCAAGAGGCTGGCAAAGCGTAGCTGGGACGTGGCCGTAGCCGAGGATGAGCCTGGTGTTGCAGCAAGACGGTTGGACTCAGGCTACATCATGGTGCATCGCAAAGACATATCCTAATCTCGAGTGATGCCGTCAAGCCTCCTGCTCAGATGATGCTCGTAGCGGCTTAGATTGTCTTTATTCCTCCTATTTCCTTTTCTATGTGTGTTTCTTATTAGATTTGGCGTCTCTTGTTCTGCCACGTTACTATACCCTCGCTTTCTAGCCGTTATTTTTCTCATGGTTACTCTTCAGTCCTCTTTTCTTGTCCCCTTCTCTGTTTCTTTTTTTTATGCTTGCATCCCCTCGATTTATTTTTCATGCGATGACTACGACGAACAAAATGCATACGACGCTCATTTTCCCTTTGCTCGCATACTAATGGGCTGGGACTGATTTATTCTGCTTCACCCTTCTCATTCTATTACTTGGAAACGTTGCTCGTTTTTCTCGGCGCTTTTCGAGACTCGGAAAGGAGGCATCTCTTGTTTGCTTCTCTTGTAGGAGTGGCTTTGGGCACATGAACGGATAGCATAGGCAGGGGAAATAGCTCTTCGTTATTAGTCAACTTTGCCAATGTTCCTTGTTCTTTTTTGTTTTCTGATGCTACAAGAGGCATGTCTGTGGCCAGATTTGTCATCATGTGGAACCTAACCCATCTCAATACGCTGTAATTGAAGTATCTAAATCTATCATCTGTGTTAGACAATGGTTGTTGTGCATGTGTCCGTATGACGATGTGTAGGCGCTCAAATTGCCACAATCCGTTTCCCTAACGCCAAAGGCCAACCTAAAAGAAAGATAACAAACATCATCATTAGAGTGTTACTATATGCATGTGCGTGTGCGTGTGCATGTGATACAAAAGCAAGCCTAGTTCTTCCTATCAGACCAAAGAGAAGAAAATAAAGCAAACAAAAACAAAGGCCTGCACAATGCATCTTAGACCGTGAGATTGCTTGCAACAAATTCCTGTTATACCCATGTCAGTAACGTTTCCTCTGTCTGTGAAACCGACTACGAAGCCGATATCCAAATCGCGTGGCTATAACTTACTGGGAACTTTTGCTGCAGTGCATCTGTGATGTTCTCTATTTCCTCCGATAAGCCCTGGATGTTCGAGTCCCACTGCTTAATATGCTTCTTGTTCCTAACTGTAGCACGGCCCTTGTCCTTGTGTGAGAGAACTGTGTTCTCATTCTCTTTCTTGAATGTGGCTGACTCCGCCTTCTCAAAAACCACTAGGCTGTCCAGCTGGTTGATGCTGCCGACTAAGCGGCCCTGCTCGATCATGCGTGCAGTGGTCGTCTCGGCCCGCTCGGGTGTCAGATGCAGCAGCTCGCCGAGAGCTGGAAAGCTAATGTTGGCATAGAGCCGTGATGCGCCTAGCAGATTATGTTCAACCACAGCCCGCGCGAGCACCGTGGAACCATCAGCGGTGAGTGCTAGTTGGTGGGGCTGCAGCGTCTTGGCGAAGCTCTCGATCTCGGTCGGTGAAATAAAGCGCTGCAAGAACATTTTCTCCAGCATCGCGTGCTCAGGCAGCATCTTGCTGCGTTCATCGCGGTATAGCCGGCCCAGCAGACTGGTCCGTTCAGGCCCTGCCGGGGCGAGAATGCCGCACTTGATGGCCATGGAGAGCGTGTGCAACCGCTCCTCCTCCGCAATGATCGGTGACACTGAAACTTCCATATAGCGTGCGGCAGCATCGGGGAATCGTCGGGTGGCATCAAGCACGCGTGCTGATGACAGCGAATAATGGAGGCGTAGCTCGGGGTCATCGACAGCATGCATAATGTGGATCAGCTTGCCGAGGTAAATGTCGGCTGCAACTGTGTCATCGACCTCGAGGTAGTTACGCACGATACGCACCCAAACAGCTGCCAGCGGCCCGGGTGCAAGCTTTCGCTGTGGTGTGTCGACGGGGATCTCGGTGAGGGCTTTGGCCGCCAGAGCAAAGTCCTCGTTGGATTCGTGGGCGCAGGCAATCAGCTCACGGATTTCAGCCACCTGCTCAATCACCGAGCTGGCAGCGGCCAGCGTGTCGAGGGCGTCTAGCAAGTGCTGCCCAACACTGATGGATAGATCGGGCTGGTTCGTGCTGCGTAGCTTATCAATGAACGTCTGGATCACGCTGCGGGTGGCTACAATCCCGCCCATCTGTGCGTGGCTGAAGGAATCCGTGATGGCATTATAGTCGACAAGAAGATTTTCTGGACTGGAAATAGAGGGGAGGGTCTGGATCAGGTTCTGATACAAGGAGGCTTTGTCGGAAGTGAGGCTCTCGATATTCGCTATCGACTGGGCGACTTGTGGTGTAACGCTCATCGTGCTGTAGATATGTCGATGGGTACGCAGGTACAATCTAAAGTAGCCTGGGCTACTGGATTTATTTTTATTTTTTTGAAAACAGAAATGAAGATGAAGCAATTTTCTGATGAAGACTGAAGCTCGGTTGTTCTTTGGTTGTGAAGTTCAAGCTCTAAGCTATGTTGAAGCTCTGGGCGGGCTCATAGTGGGGCATGTATGCAAAGAATAGTCTCCGCTTTTATCCATACATTTAGGGCTATCTAAGCCTGGGCTCTAGATTCTACTGCATCTTTTCACCAACGTCGTTGGCATCACGTTGCAACATCATCTTTTCTTATTGATGAAACAATGCATCTTCTTTCTATCCTACAGTGTCTACATGAAATGCTATCATAGATCCTTGGCCGCTGGCCCCCTCCTCAACCCTTATCTTACAGCAGTCTCCTAATGCTACGTACAGTCTAATGTTGCACTGTCCCTGGCTTGCCTGGCTCCCAGTTATGAATGCTGTCGCGGATGTTGACCCAGTATCTTAACCGCACCGACTCTTCCACAGCAGCTTGTATAGCGTCTTCCTTAAAAGCCTTCTCCAGGATATCTTCGCTAACCTTGATTCTCTCCTCGTTCTCCTCGTTCAGTGACGTCAAGTCCGCTTCTATTTTGGCCTCTTGTATTTGCTCGTGGGCCTCCATCACCGTCATCAACAATGCTGGGTCATCCACACGCGCCTGTTCGTCTTCGCCGGGGTTGATTCCCTGCAATCCTAGCAGATACTGTGCACGTAGGAGTGGGTTTGAGAGTGTCTTGAACGCTGTGTTTATCAGCGCCGACATGCTCTGTGCGCGCACTTTGTCTTTGGCTGGGTGCAAGTCTGGATGTGCCTGTGCCTGAAGACGCAGGAACTCGCGTCGTAGAGCCCGCACATCGATTGGGAAGTGGCCATGTGGCGGCGGCCCTTGTGGAAGTGTCTCGGGGAATATATCATAGTGTGTCCTCGGGGCTGAGCCTGTGGCAGGAGAAGCTATGTTTTCAGCCTTGGTCTTGGCCGAAGGCGAAGGCGGACTAGAACTGTGTGGGCCCTTTGAGTTGGAGTCGGCGGGTCTGCAACAGCCTGGAATGTGGTGCAATAAACGGCAAGTCACATTAGGCAGCTGCACAGCACGTGGACAAACGATGTCGGGAGATGGGAGTCTTGAAGAGCGAGCACAGGCACGAGCAGCTTGAAGCCGGCTCGCCGAGTAGAACAAGTTCATAGGCAAATGAAGGGGGCAGAAGCCCAAGGTTGAGCGAGAGGATGCTAGCCTACAAACAACTGTTGTCGGGGATTTGCACAGGCTAGTTAGTTTGCGAGAATGAAATATAAGATGAGTGGTACAAGATGTGGATAAATGGTTGTGAGTAGATGGTTCCGTAGGGAAAACTCACGATGGCTTGAGTGAGGTCAGAAGTGGCGACGATAAGCGGCAGAAAAGGGCGGTGAAAGGCATCGGTGAATTTATGTTCCGCTCAGCAGCCCGGTGTAAATCCCTAGGGTTACGACCACAAGACACATAAGACGCTGCTTACTAGGGTTTGTTGCGCATACATCATGGCCTCCATTGATAACAAGCACGCACAAGATATCCGTGTGCACAATGGTTTAAACAGCCTGGCTTTATTATGCGCGTTTGGTTAATCCATGTATGTGTTCTACAGATTTTAGCGTAAATCCGACAGTGTCGATGCTCCGTGTCAGCATATCTGCTATATCAAGACACTGCTGCCTGCCAAATGACTGTTCACGGATTCCACCACAAGAAAATGGCAAAGCGAATGTGCTATGCGTTCATGTGCATGCTTTCGTTTAGAGCTACGTAAAAAGGCGTGCTATGCAGTTGGAGCTAATCCCGAACGAAATAGTATCCGTCAAGCGTACTGAAAGCAGCAGCAGTGGCGTTGAGACATTGACCTTCACGCCCCTCCCTCTAAACTGATTTGCACACCCACACCTAAGGACGTGCCCCGAAGATCGGTGGGTCGGGTCTGAGGTCGTTGGGTGGGAACTGCGAAGGTCAAAACCAAGTCGATAGCCCATGAACATCATCGACCATGGACTAGTACTTCTCCAATTGCCCAAAAAAGCGTGGATGTCTAAGGTGCTAGTATCACTGTTTATAAGATAGGTCCGCTGTTCAAGAGGTAGGTACATCGTGGTCTGGCCCGATGCGGATGTCGTTCTTCGGATAACAGGTTGGACGTAACATGGCAAAGCAGAGGTTTGGTTGCAGATGGAAATAGTCGTAACACACTAAAAGTTGGCGTCTGGGAAGTTCAAGAAGAAAACCGGTAGCACGACACAGAGGATTTCGTGAAATATATAGTGGGATTTCGCTATGGGCTACATTCCGGTCCTGCACTTGACTTCTTACTAATGGCATGCCCTGCCCTAGTCCGGGCTCCTTTTCAAAGCTGGGTACTAACCCCGCCTCCGTCTCAAATGACAGCCGCCCAGCAATGGCTTGGACTATCGGCCGAGTATTTGCACCAGTTTGTGTAATTTTGGGGAGAAATTCTCGTGTGGTGTTCTCCTAGATGATAGGCTAAACGTGTGTTAAACGCAGCTCAAATATCAATCACTTACTCGGCTTGTTACTAATGAATAGCATGGCGGCACGAAGAGCGGAGTTGCAAAGCTAATCGTGGAGATAGCGGGCTTTCTTTTCAAGCATTTGAAGTCTAGCTGTTGTAAATCGGGTCGTACGGATGATGGCTTCAGGGTAGAAGAATCGAGAGCGTGGTGGATAATCACTCCGCAACTCCGCGTCTGAGCCAGAAAGGATAAGTTGAGATGATTGGTGATCAAGGACAACTAAGACAGGCCTACATCAACTCAGATCAACCCATGGTCTCTGTGCTCCTACATTCCTTGGCCCTTCCAAGCTTTCGGCCCTTGGTGTGTTGTTCCGGGAAGCTGGTCACATCAAATGTTGTCAGGCCGCACAATGGATGTCCTTTTTTCCGAGAAGAAGGCGTTGCCCACTCCCTTTAAGACAAGCCCGGGATTCTTCATCTTTTTTTTCCCCAAAATGCTTCCCTAGATTCTGACAGCTTGGCTTTATGGTCCCTGCTTATTGTTCCTTGTCAGACCTTTGAAAAAAGAAGCATAGTTTGACTTCATTGACTTTGATGATAGTTTGCGAAGAGGCTTGACAGTGTTTTGTTGCTTTACCAGTATCAAGACTGCGAAAGAGGTACCAACTAGCCCTAATAGACCGTGTGAGCTGCGTAGTGCGGATAAGGGTTTAGAATAACCTTGCTCTTGTTGCCTGACTGGCAGCACTTCATATCGATAAGAGTTCGACGACGGCAAGTAGAGGCAGTTTAGGGCTACAAGTATACAGACAGGAAGAATCAACAGATTTAAGAAGGAAGACGCGTGAGTGGGACAGTTCCACTCCGGCACATGGTAACGGACAACTAGATCCTATGGGAAGCTCGCTAGGCTTGGGAAGAGAGAAAAAGAACGAGATAGAGAGGGGGAAGGGGGAGAAGAAAGAAGATGGAAGGCGAAGGAGGGAGAGAGTTGAAGGAGACGGAGACGGAGACGAAGAGATAGAGAAGAAGCAGAAGAAGAAGAAACAGAAAACACAAGAGGAAGGGCAGCTCTGACTACAATGCCGAAATCAGAGCAAGAGAAAAAAGCGGCGTTTCAGCACAAGTGCAAATGACAGGCAAGCAGACAGGGAAAGCTACACCAAATGGGACAAGGAGGCAAAAGAGAATGCGAGAGACAGATCTGGTCACTTGCCTCAACAATGTTTCTAAGCTAGTTTCAGTGATACCTTGCCGTAGACCATAGCAAAAGAACCGGGGGCTCAAATCTCTGGCCTGCAGTACAGCTTTGGCATTCCTTGTAAACTGCCTCGCACTAGGTTGTTTGCTTACGACAACAGACTGGGTTGGCCTTGGCATCGTGTTCATGTGCCCAATACTTGCTGCAGCTTGCCTGGACTAGGGCACAACGATGTATGCAGGGGACTCCTATTATTTCTCCGTAATCCTTTGGTTTTGTGTTTTAGCAGTTCTGTCAAGGTTAACCTTTTTTCACGCTCTAACATTCTGGCCTGCAGCTTTATTTTTCCCTCCCTTTAATTAGCACCTCTTTCTGTGCCATTGTACTAGCCAGCCTAGTGATGAAGCTGAATGAAGGTTCTTTCAACTTTTTGTTGGGGAATCAAGAACGGTCTTGGCGGCTTATTTCGACTATCTCTCCGTGGCTTGATGGCAAGCTAGCCACACCCCTCACTAGATTGCAGCCCATGCCTCCTATTTGCTCGACTCCATGCACGACACATTGTATCTCTGTAACAAACAATCGCGCAGCAAGACATCCAGCGTGATTACAGGGAATGAACATGCTTTTGTCACCTTCTTCCCCATGTTGCCCTTTGCGGGAACTAGAATACAACCAACCAGTCTGCTTAGCCATCCACTCATTTTGGGCTCATGCATATCCCTGGCAACTGCAGATTATTGACAAGTTGTTTTCTGAGACTCATGGGCATGTGTATGGGTGTAGGCTGGACTGTCCCTAGGACCTTGCCCGGTATCCTCCTCATGCTCCTGTGTTTGACAATCTACTTACTTGCCTGGTCTGAAGGAGGGGAGAAAAGAGCCATGGGTGTGGCATTGGAGCCTCTTGGTTGATAGGACACGGAGAAGAAATATGTCTTTTGGCAAATTTAGACGTAAAGAAATTAAAACAAAGCCACGTCCACATCCCCTTCAAGCCTTACAGGCCCAACCATCAAGCGAGGAGGAATAGAGAGAGGGCTAGAGGAGTCGGGGCTTGGTGTTGCGAGATTGGGATTTGGGACCAAAATGATAAAGTCTCCTGACGGCTCCGCCGGAGCACGAAAGTTTGCCAGATTATGGATGTGCAGAGACAGATGTGGTAAAACAAGAGATGAGCGAATGCCATGAGAGTCGCACATTGTTGGACAGAGACCAAGATTCAAGGACGAGTAAGACATGGGTGGCAGGAGAGGAGAGAAGAGACGGGTGGACATAACAGGAGGGTGACTTGTTGTGAGGCTGATTATGAGTGTCTGACCAGATGCTTACAACCACCAAAGCTCAGAGTAGCTTGCTGCGCCGCGTCGGGATAGCAACATGGCCAGTGCCATTTCAGCTCAGGCCATACATGAACCTAGGGGAACTATGACCAACCGCCACTTAGCCGCTATACCCTCGGACGAAGCAGTGATCAGAAGCAAAACTGGCTCGAAAAAGAAGACTGATGCTTCCGATGGGGCACGGAAAAGAGCTAAGAAATGAGGAGAAAACCCCCACTAGTAGAGGTGCAGGAAGGCAAAGGTGAAAAAAGGAAGGGCGGAGGGGGACAAGACCGACTTGGGGGAAAGCGCAGAAGGTGGAGGCTCCGAAAGAAAAGAAAGCTGCACTTTGTTTTTGCCATCAGGACAAGCCATTGAGAATTGGAGTAGTACGGCAGCCCTTTCTTCTAGCCACACGGGCTAAGGTGTTGGAGTAGATGACAATGAAGTACCAAGTAACCCTAAACTCCATGCGAGACTAGTAGAGAGACTGCGGGGAAAGAAGCCTGCGCTGAGAACCGTGCAATGTTCTACGTCTTGGTGGGAGATGACTCGAAAGAGCTCATGGTGTGCTCATGAGGCAATGGCTGGGAATGGCAAGACCTGAGTTCGAGGAGACAGGAATTGGACCACTGCCAAGCCTATGTGTAATATGGGCAAAAAAGCAAACAGAGTCAGCGGTGTGGGGTGTCACTTTGCTACTTGGAGCTTGTGAGGTGAGCAGGAAGCGAGTTCTAATGGTGAAAGTGAACTGCCTTTTTTCTGACTGGCTGGACGCTGTGCGTTTCATTCCCCTTGTAAGCAGAGAATCTAAGCTGAAAATCGATGGTGGAATCGTAGTAAAGAGGGAGAGGGAGAGAGGGGGCGGGGGAGAGGGAGGAATAGAGAGAAACAGCAAGGCAACGAAAGACAGAACACGTGAAGAACTGAGGACGACTCAGAGAAGACACTAGAACACAAAGCTGGACAGACATCAAGGGTCCTGCATGTCGACGGAGAGAGAGATGGAATGGAGCAAGAGGAAAATAAAGCTTGGCAGAGCATAACCCGTGTGGTAAGTGCAAACAGACGCTTGTGCATTGGTCAAGAAACTTCCCCGGATCTCACAGGAGTTGGAGATATGGGTCTCCTACCGGCGGATGTATGTCCAAGTTTGGCAGTGCTTGGGGAGAAAAGGGGAAACAACGTTGTGGCTGTCCGTCCGTCTTCAGACTGATACTTGTGGCTCGAGGCAGGTGCAAGTGGACTCGAGGCTTTGACATGCGGCAACTACCTTCTTGACTGAGCCACGCTGAATTACGGCATATATACAGTATTCTCTGGCGCAGACAAGCCGTTCTTTTCTTTTTCTCATTATTTTTTTTTTTTTTTAACTTTCCTCTTCATGACAACTGCACGCACGCCAGCCATCATGAAAACCAATCAAGAAAGCCAAGCTCAAAAGACCATGCGGCTAACTTTACTTCTTTTCTTAGTAGTGGAGAAGGGGAGCCGGGGGGAGGGGCGTGAGAAGGGGGAGTACAAGAATCTCAATGAATGGATAGGGCGTGAGCCAAGTAATGCACAAGTGACGAGAGCAAACTGGACCTCAAATGAGAATGAAAAAAAAAAAAAAAATCATAGTCAGGCTTTTGGAGAAAGTAGGGTATAAATCGGACGCATTCCCGTCGTTGTCGCGAGTCCAGGATCACGTCCTGCTCTCCATAGCTGTGGTTTTCGCCCATATCCAAGCCATTCAAGCCCGTACAGTCAACAGTGCTCAGGGTCTTTCTCTCCTATTTCCCTTTCTCTCATAGTATCGTTATACTTGCCCCTTCTGACTTCTCTATTTGCTCTTCGCACTACACTCATAATCTCTCTTCAAGATGACTGCCAGTCTTCAAGAGTCCCGAGTCTCTGATGGCTCCAACAGCAAGAATCTCGAGACTCCCGCCGGAGTCGCTGCTACCGTGCCCCTAACACGGAAGCAAAAGATCATTCGACACTTCAAGAAGTGGTGGTGGGCCTATCTCCTTGGCCTGGGTGTTATCCTTGCTATTGCCCTCCCAGTGATCTTTTACGCCATCATCCCTAAGCTGATGCAGAACCGCGTCGACGATTCTAAACTGAACATTACGCGTATCGACATGAGCAACACCAGAGCCAACTCGTTCACTCTGGGCGTTGACTCTGAAATCCACACTCCTGGTAGCATCCACGCCACCATCTTCCCCTTTGACGCTTATCTCTCCCTGGATGTCGATGAGGACTACCCCTTTGGCATTGTTCGCTTCCCCAAGAACAAGTCATCCAAGAACACGTCGGTCACCGTTGAGCAGACCATTGAGATTATCAACATGACTTCGCTCACTCGCTTCAACACCTATCTGCTGGCTGGCGAGACTGTTGGCCTGCGCGTGAAGGGCAAGCCCAAGCTCAAGCTTTCGGGCCTGTACATAAAGTACAAGCTCAAGTTTAACAAAGTTGTCCAGCTTACTGGCTTCAACATGTTCAAGGGCCTGTCTGTCAGCAATGCTAACATCTCGCTCTCTGCCACCAACAACTTCAGAGCCGACACCTCGATTCCCAACCCCACCGTGCTTACCCTGGATGTCGTAAGTGTTCCCTCTGTAGAAGCGCTCATCGCGTGCCGATATCCATGTCACTAACATCCTATTTTTTAGGGCAACACCACATTCTCCAACATGTTCAACGGCTCTAACATCGGCAACGTTTACATCGACAACCTCATATTGAGACCCGGCGCGAACAACTACTCCATTCGTGCCGACATTGACCAGACCCCCGTCACCACTGCCATTCTCCAAGAGCCTTACTGCGAGACTGGCATGATGCCTTTTGGTTTGGTCGGCCAGAGCGTCACCAATGGGGGCGACAACATCACTTACTTCAGCGATGCCTTGGCTGCCGGCGAGGTGTCAGTTAACATCGACATTGGATCTGCTTTGAGTAACCTGGGCCTCAACGTGACATGCTCCAGCAACTCATCATCGTCCAGCTCCGAGTAAATGCCACTCGTGTTTGTGGCTTCCTGCTGTGCTGGCTAGATGCCGCCAGGGGCGTAGGACACGCGTCATGAAAGCACTTCCATTCTCTTTCCCTGTTCATTTTTATTCGTTATTATTCCCTTGGCTTTTAGCATCCAATGATTCGATGCTTGGCCTTTTGATGCAGTCCATTCTTGACTGGATGTTTTTCTTTCTTCTGCTTTCTGGCTTCTTGTGTGCCAATAATTTTCCCTCTACTACTGATACTGCGCTTAATGGTTGTTTCCTGGTTTAGTTGGAGTTGTTGCCTTTTTGCTGTGTGCAATTTCCGTTTTGCGAATCCTGACTCGACGCGAATGCAGCCAGTCGCGGAGTCAACAGCAAACGTCTAATTTTGTTTTTGCTATGGGGTTCTTTTTATGTTGGGGAGAAAAAAAAGTGACATTCCTGAAATCCCTCACGTTATTGATCTTTTTTTCGGTTGTCGGCGGTTTTTTAATTCGGGATTTTATGTATTCTTTGATGCAATGGACGAGATTTAAACGAGTAGAGTCACATCCTTGGATTTGAATGGTGCCTCCTTTTTTGTTTTATGTTCAATTTTTATTTTTCATTTTATTATCATTTTATATTTCGTTCTTTTTCAGAAAGGTAGTTTCTTCTCAGTGCCTGATCGCTCAATCCAACAATTTGTGGAAAAATAGCAACAGCTTGTGTGCCTGCTATTCTTCACTAGTGCTAGCTTAATCTTTCATGATGTACTACTCTCGATTTCATCACTCGTTTGGCAACTACCATGTTCTATCTGACTTCTCTTTTTGGCTGGCCATGTGACCCACCACAAAGAGTCTGGTTCTTTACGGCAACCGGAGGATGCATTAAGCTCTACCTTCCCGCTTTTGAATCCCCATCCACCCGGAAAAGCCGTAGCATCTGTTAGGGCGGACGAAAACACCCTTCTGGCTCTGTCTCGTTTAATCAGAGTCTGCTTTTCGTTTTTGCCTTTTGGCCAGGCCTCCTGCACTGGAGGTTTGCGGAGGTTGGTAGGCCGTCTTTGAAGATTCAGCAGATATAAACACGGGCGCTCTACCAGCAGGCCGTGGCTTGAGACGGGCTGCCTCGTAGAGCGGTGTAACATAGGCCCAGTCTGGAAACTTTGTGGGGTCCCACAGTGCCTTTGTGAGCACTGTGGCATATTGGCCCTGCTTTTCGTCGATCTCTGCAAATGCCATGAGCTTCTGCGAGATGGCCGGGTTGTGGAAGGCCGAGGATTGCTCCATTTTGAAGTTGAAATGCACGTCATTCTTCTTGAGCCGCAGAATATTGTTTACCTTGGCTGTCACTTGCTGCGCTGGAGACCCCGGCGGTGACGGTGCAAAGTCCATCTTTGGGACTGTGGGATATGTTAGCTCGCGGAGACGCGATCTGTATTCGCTGTAGGGAATATTAGAGCTGTCCAGTGACACGGCCTCTTGGGGGTCCTCGTCTTCAGGTTCCGGGAGAGAAAAGGCACTGGCGTCTTGTGGCATCATTGGGCCGACAATTTGCGGCTCCATGGTGACGGGAGCTTCGCTTGCCGTTTGCGGATCTGAAAGATGGTCAGTCGAAGCTAAATTGCGTGAGGGCAGTCTTGACCTACCTAGTAGTGTTTTAATCACTTCTGCCACCGGTTCCAGCCGTGAGGTCTGCTATTGTGCTCATTCCGTCAGCTGTCGTATAGCGTATTTCTAGAGAGCTATGTGTTGCACACCTACAGGCATAGGAGGCGTGGAATCTCCATCCTCATCATCACTGCTATTATATTGCACAAGACCGGCCATTGTTGTTCGAATACACTTGTAGTTGTGAGCTGCATCATCTGATTGTTACTTTGCAACATAGGAGGACGTTGGCCATTACTACCCTGTCGGAGATACTTGTTCAGCCTTGTGCGGCTAATTGGCGGCTAAACAAAGCGCTGCTGTCAGCCTTGCCCATGGCCAACTTTTTTTTTCCCCTAAGTGCATGCATCTGATCACTGAACATCACGACACAAAGTTTGCTTCACCGCTGTTGCGCCGTTTCCACTTATATCGCAATGTTCCTAGGCCTTCTGCCTCTTACTACTTTTGATACACATCACACATAAAGTACGGAGTCTAACCTAGCCTTCTCACTACCGTCGAGCTCTCATCATTTGGCCTTGTCTTGACATCCAGCTCTGTAGGGCATTGATTCAAAAATAGCTAAAGACACAATGGCTCGACTTAGAGACTCGCGCTCACCATCTCCAGGAAGACATCGCAAGGATGACGATCGCCGAAATGCCCATAGCAGCCGAGACTATCGCCGGCGGTCGCGCACACGGAGTCCGATAGACGTAAGTTTGCTTGTGAAGTCCAAGAGACAGGTATCTGGCTGTAAGCTAACATCACTACAGCGCCGATATCGAGACAGAGACGCACGCGACAGCCGCCGAGGAGATAACCGCAGAAGGGACCGCTCTATAGACCGTCGAGATAACGACCACTATCGTGGATGTGACCGCCGTGACCGCCGCGATCGAGACCGTAACCGGGACCGTCGCGGCTCGCGCGACCGTTTGGATGCCCGCGATAGAAACAGAGACTACGATAAAGACCATGACCGCGACCGCGACCGCGATCGCAACCGCAATCGCGACAAATCTCCGCCTCGAAACCGTGATGATCGTCGCCATGTGCGTGATGGCTCGCCGCCCCGGCACAAAGATAATGCTGCTACACCATCAAGTCAGTCTAGAGTGGGATCTGCTGCTCCTGAGGTAAGATGTTTCCAGATATAACATTCTCATAATGAATTCTTGATTAATCAACGCACGCTGTAGCAGACGAAAACAACAGCCGTTGCTCCCCAGCAATCTGAGGCTGACAAGAAAGCCGAACGCCTAACTCGTCTCGAGGCCTGGAAAAAGAAAAAGGAACAAAGCAGAGAAGCTGAAGCACCTGCTTCGCAGGCGCGAAAGATTCTCGCCGACATGGATAGCAAATCTGCACGATCACCCTCGGCTGCCCCATCAACTGTAACTCTTGGACAGTCTCCAACCCCAGAAGCAACGACTCCCGCTTATAGTGGCAAGTTTGACCCCAAAGTCATTGCGAAAAAGTCCGCTCCGGCTCGCGCATCGCCGTTGACGTTTGGCAATATGGGGAAAAAGCTGGGCGGCATTGCCCCTGGAAATGGCCCCAGTAACCTTCCCTCAAAGCCTCAGGCACAAGCCTCTACGCTGCCTGCTAATCGAGGGATTAGTGGCTTTGGCTTCGGAAAAGTGGCTGACGCTAAGGGCCCTTCAAAACGCAAGATTGACCTTGACGAGGAGGAAACTTCCCAACGTAAGCTAACTAAGCTTCCTTCACTGCCTCTGGAAAGTGACGACACGCCCTGGGCTGATCAGGATGATGAGGAGGAGGATGATGATGACGAGGCCTTCGGCGGAACCGAGGAGGAAGCCATTGCAGCTGCCCGTGCTGCACACGAAAAACGCATGCTAGAAAAGGCTGCTGCTGAGTCTGAGGCCATGCCTGTTGATATAGCTGTACCTACAGCTGTTGAAGCCATGGAGGTCGACGAAGAGGATATCGATCCACTAGACGCATTTATGGCGAATCTAGCTTCTGACAAGCCCGTTGCTCAAAAGTCCTTCCATTCTAAGAGCGTACCCGAACCTGAGGCTTACTATAGTGACGAAGATGCCACATACAATGAAATCGAGCCCGATAAGACAGCTGCCCCGGTTCGCCGCAAAAAGACAAAGGACATACCCACCATTGACTACAGCAAGCTTAGTTTGAACCCCGTTCGCAAAAACTTTTGGGTTGAGCCTGTGGAATTGAGCCTGTTGACTGAGGATGAGACAGCAGATCTACGATTAGAGCTTGATGGAATCAAGGTGAACGGCAAAGACGTGCCAAAACCTGTTCAGAAATGGGCACAATGCGGCCTTACGCGGCAAACTCTCGATACTATTGATGCATTGGGATTTGATAAGCCAACGCCCATTCAGATGCAGGCTCTCCCGGTGATTATGTCTGGCCGTGATGTTGTAGGTGTGGCCAAAACCGGCTCAGGGAAGACCATTGCCTTTTTGCTTCCCATGTTCCGCCATATTATGGATCAGGACTCCCTTAAAGAAAACGACGGCCCAATTAGTCTCATCATGACACCCACCCGAGAACTTGCAGTGCAGATCCACCGTGATTGCAAAGCTTTCCTCAAGACTATGAACCTGCGGAGTGTGTGCGCCTACGGTGGCGCACCAATATCCGAACAGATTGCGGAGCTTAGACGTGGCGCTGAGATCGTGGTGTGTACTCCCGGCCGCATGATTGATCTCCTGGCTGCCAACCAGGGCCGTGTGACTAACCTGCGCCGTGTCTCATATGTTGTGCTTGATGAGGCTGATCGTATGTTTGACATGGGCTTTGAGCCTCAGGTCATGAAGATCTTTGCTAATATGCGACCCGACAAGCAAACAATCTTGTTTTCGGCTACTATGCCCCGCCTAATTGATTCATTGACTAAAAAGGTTTTGAAAAATCCCGTCGAGATTAAGGTTGGTGGCCAAAGTGTTGTCGCACCAGAGATCACGCAGATTGTCGAGATTCGGGATGACAAGTCTAAGTTTATCCGTGTGTTGGAGCTCTTGGGTGAGCTTTACGAAGAAGACGAGGATGCCCGTACGCTGATTTTTGTTGATCGACAAGAAAAGGCCGATGATTTGCTCAAAGAGCTCATGATCAAGGGATACCCGTGCATGTCCATCCACGGCGGTAAAGACCAAGTCGATCGTGATTCAACAATCTCCGATTTCAAGAAGGGCATCGTGCCTATCCTCATTGCCACCTCTATTGCTGCCCGTGGTCTAGATGTCAAGCAACTCAAACTTGTCATTAACTTTGATGCCCCCAACCACCTAGAAGACTACGTCCACCGTGCAGGCCGTACAGGCCGAGCCGGTAAAACAGGAACCGCTGTCACGTTTGTAACTGAAGATCAGGAGAATTGTGCAGCCGCTATTGCTAAAGCCCTGGAGATTAGCGGCCAGCCTGTCCCCGAGCGTCTGAACGAGATGCGCAAAGCTCACCGGGAAAAGGTCAAGTCCGGCAAGGCCAAGGACACTTCCGGCTTTGGTGGCAAGGGTCTTTCACGTCTTGACCAAGAACGTGAAGCCGCACGCATGCGCGAGCGTAAAACGCACAAGGCTGATGACGACGACGACAATGTCGACGAAGAGAAGAAGGAGAAGAAAGAGAAGATTTTATCTGTTGGTAGCGCTGCTTCAGCCATAATATCGCGTGACGCCGCCAAGGCCGCGGCTGCTGCTACATCTGAAGACGGCGGCAAAACCGACAGCAATTCAGCTGGCAGTGCAGCAAAGGCTGCCTCCGCTTCCGGGAGTGCGCCGACCGCCGTGGGTGGCAAGGGCGGCAAGAACCCTCTTGATCGTGTAACTTCAGCCATTTCGGCCATTAACTCACGGTTAGGCAAGGCCGGGCAATTACGCACGGGGCAGCCGATCGACAACAAGGGTCCAGATGCAGGCGCTTTCCATGCGACTCTGGAGATCAATGATTTCCCGCAAAAGGCTCGCTGGGCCGTGACGAACCGCACAAACGTAGCCAAGATCCTGGAGGCTACGGCTACCTCTATTACCACCAAGGGATCATTTTATCCTCTAGGAAAAGAACCGGGGACTGGACAGGATCCGAAGCTGTATATCCTCATCGAGGGCGATACCGAGATGTCGGTCCGCTCGGCCCTGGTCGAGATGGAGCGCTTACTAGAGGAGGGCACTAAAGCTGCTGAGGACGCAGCCTCCAGGGCACCTGTGTCGGGGCGTTTCACGGTGACTTGAGGGTGAAGAAAAGATGATCCTAGATCTATATCTAATGTGATGCCGAACCTTGCTTGTTTTGTGCCTTGATCATGTGAGACAGACCGACTGTGTACTGACATGTGCAATACGACTAAACTCAAGTCACGTGGAGGTTTAAAAAAAAAAGATAATGACCATTTTTGTTTAGTGTGAAGGAAGCAGGCAATAATTCGTATCTAAAATACATAAATCGAATTTTCAATTTCAATTTCCCACCAAAACAAGGAGTTGCTGCCGATAAACAATGGGAAATAAACACCTGCTCGTCTTTGTCTATCCTGAGAAGTTGCTCGTCACTGAGGACAGAGGGAAATCACGAAGAAAATGGCTGATACAGAGCAAGGACGCCACACGAAGTAAGGAATGCCAGAAAGACCAAAGATATAGCAAGAAATATTGGGGGCACACACAGGCATAGATGTTTAGCTAGAACTAGTACCAGATTGGTTTGAAATTTTTTTCTCTTCAAATTTTTGTTTCCTGTCCTGTTAACTAAAAGAGGCATTTTGGGGGAAAGGGGGGGAAGGGTGGCGACGTGACGAGGACTCGTTAAAGCAAGAAACCTATGTGTAGTCTTTTTTCGTTTTTTCTCTATCCCTACGGCCTAGAGACACTTCTGAACAAAAGAAAAAAATAGGGGCGAAAAAGAAGAAGGGAGGCGATAGAAGGGAAGGAAGGAGGGAGAGACAAAGGGGTATCCAGAAACTTAGATCAGGTCGGCGACGTTCATGGGCATCTCCTCAATCTGGGTGCTGTAGAACTGCTCAATCTCACGCATCATGCGAACATCGTCAGCAGTGACGAAGTTGATGGCAACACCCTTACGACCGAAACGACCACCACGACCAATACGGTGAATGTAGTTCTCGCGGTTGGCGGGAAGGTCGTAGTTGATGACCAGAGAAACTTGCTGGACATCGATACCACGGGCCAGCAGATCGGTGGCGATCAGGACACGGGACGAGCCGGAGCGGAACTCCTTCATGATCAGGTCACGCTGGGCCTGGTCCATGTCACCGTGCATGGCAGAGACAGTGAAGTCACGGCTGGTGAGCTTGTCGGTAAGCCAGTCAACCTTTCTACGGGTGTTGCAGAAGATGACAGCCTGGGTGATAGTGACGGTCTCGTACAGATCCGACAGGGTGTCAAGCTTCCAGTCCTCCTTCTCGACGGCAATGTAGAACTGCTTGATACCCTCCAGGGTCAGCTCGTCCTTCTTGACCAGAATGCGGACGGGGTCACGCATGAACTTGGTGGTGACCTCCAGGACGTCCTGGGGCATGGTGGCGGACAGAAGAACAACCTGGGTCGACTGGGGCAGCAGCTGGAAGATGTCGTAGATCTGCTCGGTGAAACCACGCTAGTAGGAAGTTAGCATCGCTGTTCATGCTGCGACGAAATTTCCTATTTCTTTGGTGAAAGCTTAGAGCTTTTCGTATACTTACAGACAGCATCTCATCGGCCTCATCAAGGATGAACATCTTCATGTGGTCGGTCTTCAGGATGCGGCGCTGGATCATGTCCTGGACACGACCAGGGGTACCAACAACAACCTGGGGACCATCGCCGAGGGCAACCATGTCCTCGCGGACAGAGGTACCACCAATGCAGGCGTGGCAAGAAATGTTCATGAAATCGCCGATGGCAACAACGACCTTCTGGATCTGCTGGGCCAGCTCACGGGTGGGGGCCAGGACCAGAGCCTGGCAGCCCTTGACGTTGGCATCGATCTTCTGCAGCAGAGAAATCGAGAAGGTGGCAGTCTTACCAGTACCGGACTGGGCTTGAGCGATGACATCGTTACCTAGAGACAAGGAGAGAAACTGTATGTCAGAAAAGTCGATGAAAACGGTGGAGAAAAGGAAAAAAAGGAGAAGTAGGCCCTGTAGGGCAATTTTTACTCACCCTTGATGACGGGCATGATAGCACGCTGCTGAATAGCAGAGGGACGCTCGAAACCGTAGGCGTAGACACCTGGGAAATGAAAGTTAGTGTGGGCGACTCATTGACTCAAGACATGTGTGCACATGTCGACGAAGAAAAAGGGAGGGAAAGACTTACCGCGGAGCAGCTCCGACTTCAGGTTCATGTCATCAAAGGAGTCAACAGTCTCATCGTAGTTGGACTCGATCTGGCCTATTAATTGGCAGGGCTGTTAGTATGCGAGCTGGCTTTGTGGGTGTGGCAAGTCATAGGTTTGGACTCGAGGCGATGTGTTGATTGATCGAGGACAAGTTGTGAATGTAGAGGGGTATTCCACCAACAATGTGGGGTTTAATCGAAGGGAGGTGATGGAAGAGCCAGGGGAAATCATTGCCGATGTTGTGATGCCCGGAAAGTCGACGAATTGCAGGTGCCGGATGAGATTGGACATTAAGCGTGATAATGATGGTGATGGTAGCAAAATAGGGGAGAGACACAATACTCACCCTCGGCCACATCCTCAAGACCCTGGGAAGCCATGATTGCGGTTGTGTAGTAGAGAAGGGGGTTTCTAAGTTCAAGCACTACTTGAAGCCTAGAAACAAAAGATGTAGGAGAAAAAGAGTCTGCGGAAGCGAGCGAACTGAGCTGATGAATGAACCTAGATAAAAATCTCCTGCGATCAAGGCAAGAGAATGTTCTAGGAGGGGATATAAGAAGGCTGTGTATTGGCGGCTTGTATGGTAATGAAGTTGAAAGAGGAGGGGCAGATTAAGAAAATTCTCAGGGTATATCTTGAATTTAAAAATTTTTTGACACCTAGCTAAAAGCCAACCTTTGCTGGCTGTAGACGTCCGCCCCACTTTAGGCTAGTGCTGGCTAATCACAGACGCAGAAAAAGGGCAGAAAACAGTAGAAAACAATATGTGTGTGGACTTTTGATCTACTGCCGCTGGCAAGAAACAATTAGGGCTCAGGTGGGGTGGCAAGTTAGTGGGTGGTGGTGCAATTATGCAGCAGGAGCTTCTGCTTGCTTAGGTTTGGGCTTGCCTGTAACTGGCAAACCTAATAGCACAAACTGCCACAATAATCTGTATATTATCACCTGCCTTTGGGCCATACGAAACAGTAGCTATTTGCTAGCAAATATCTGGGAATGGGGCCCAGCCAATACGCTTAAAGAAGACGAAAGAGCTCGTAGGACTCTGGCATATGTGGCAAATAGCCTGCTTGACTTTTGCTGGCTTGAAGCCAGGTTGGTCTACATTCCATGGCCTATGGCTTTGGCATGTCCATCACTATGCCCAGGCTCCAGGAGCCTCTCTACTTGGCACACGGCTATTCTCTTGCCAGTTCACCGACCAGCCAATCATACTTGACAACAAGCCTTGTACTAGCTTGCTGTAGGGACCCACTCTGTACGCCAAAACAAAAAGAGAGTGAAAAAAAAAAAAAAAAAAAGAGGGAAAACACGCCTACTTGGTGGTCTGGGCCCTGCTCAAGATGATAAAGGGCTTTGGAAAGTCGCATTAAGTGCGCTGTTCTTCGCTTCGTCTAGCAGACTGGCACGCTGTAAGCTTGTGTCATCCATCATCCCTCTATCATACTCGCCCTTCTTTAGAGTCCAACATCGCTACCTAGAAAGTCCTACCACATCGTCATCACCATGACAGCAGCAAGTGGCTCTATCCCAACGCATCCACTTGGGGTCAAGCCTCTAGGAAACCTCTACCTATCGTCGTCCCCAAACGCCAGACAGAATGCGGGCTCCTTCCAAGCACTAGCCGACGAAGCCTTGATGGTGTTTTTAGAGTACCTAGACTCCAAGACGCTGGCTAGCCTTGGCGCAACATGCCAGTTTCTTTTTGCCTTCTGTAATTCAGATGACCTATGGAAACAGTTATTTTTACAGTAGGCCTTCTAATTCCGTAAGCCCGCTGCGTAGTCTGAAGTACTAACTAGCTCTAGATCACCCCATCATGCGACTTCGCATCCGGATTGGATTGGGACTTGGAGAGCACTATTGAGAAGGCGATCTGAGGGCTTCACAGCACAACGCCTGCCTGACTGCAGCCATGTTTTCTCAGACGCCCTACACCGCCCGTTCTTGTGCAGTCACATAGACTTGGCCAAATTTGCGTCGACCATCCCCGCGCGAAATCAAATAGTCCGTATGGAAACACTGCCGTACACAGAGTTTGCGGAACAATGGGGCGAAAAGCCCTTCGTGCTTACCAATTACACCAGAAACTGGCCGGCCATGAAGGAGTGGACAATTGACTCATTGTTGGCAAAGTATGGCGATGTTGTGTTTAGAGCTGAGTGCGTTGACTGGGACTTGAAAAGCTATGTGCGCTACATGAGAAACACCCAAGACGAAAGCCCGTTGTATCTCTTCGATAAAAGGTTTGCCGAAAAAATGAACGTTACTGTAGGCACGGATCCCAGCAGCATGTACAGCAAACCCGAAGTTTTTGGCCCCGACCTATTCGAGGTTCTGGGTGACGAGCGACCGGCTCACAGATGGCTCATCATCGGGCCTGCACGTAGTGGCTCAACCTTCCACAAAGATCCCAATGCCACAAGCGCCTGGAATGCCGTAGTGCAGGGATCCAAGTACTGGATCATGTTCCCACCGAACGTGCAAGTTCCGGGTGTATACGTATCAGAGGACAGCAGCGAGGTGACAAGCCCGCTTAGCATTGCCGAGTGGCTACTTGAATTTCACGCCGAGGCGCGGCAGATGCCCGAATGTGTCGAAGGTATCTGCCATGCTGGCGAGATCCTTCATGTGCCCAGTGGCTGGTGGCATCTGGTCGTCAATCTCGAGGATGGCATTGCACTCACGCAAAACTTTGTGCCGCGCACTAAAAATCTGCATCATCTTGTCGAAGCCCTATTTTTCCTCAAGGACAAGGCAGATCAAGTCAGTGGCTTCAAAGACGACGTCGCTAATCCGTACGACTTGTTTGTAGAACGCCTTGGGACAAGTTTCCCAGAAATGCTCCAGGAGGGGATGCAGCTTTATGAGAAGAAGTTAGCAGGAAAAAAGCGCAAGTGGGATGAAGCGATCGCGGCAAAGACCGAAGAAGAAAAAGCGTCTGGTTTCAGTTTCAAGTTTGGAATTGACGAATCTTCAGAGGAAGAGGATATCTAAAAGGGGATTAGGTACGTATGAGCAAAAGAGACCATGAAACTTCAATCAGAAGGGCTTGGAGCAACAGCGATACTTGAACCACTATGCGTGGTAGGCATGTATTTACACGTACGATGTGGTATATGACATGCTAGATTAGAGATTCCAATAGCACCAAATCCACCAGTGGTTTATTCAAGATCCGGCCGGACTGACAGTAGTGCGATTGTCCTGAAGTAATATCTAGGTGGCGGGCTGAATAGACACTAAATACAGACATCTACACTTCAGTAGCATGTCTTGATGCATGGATGCATGTGTGAATTTGTGTTCGTATATGACGTGTGCAGCGTGATGTGTGCGATGTACTTTCATTGTGCAGAGTAGCACGTGCTGCGCTGAGGCGAAGCTGCTGTTCCAGGACCATGTAGCAAGATGAGCTTCAAGGGAGAGACAAGGGAAAAAAAGGGGCCAGCCCAGCTTACTTCCCGTTAGTTTTCTCTCTGCATCTAGCAGTGCAAAAGCAAGCCCCAGACGAGGTCTCTGGAAGACCAAGGGCAAGAGAGAAGGCCTACTAGGGCTATCTTTGACGCCGTAGAGCCTGGGTCACCAAACGCCTGCCGCTGGGGCAGCAAATGTTCTTTTCCCATCGTTCGTATAGAAGTAGGATAAACGTGTAAGAGGAACGTATCGTATACAGGACAAAAAAGGAAAAAGACCCATTGTTATGCTGAAGGATCATGTAGACTGCTAGGGAGAACAAAAGCCATGAGGCCCAAGGCCAGATAAAGCAGGCGGCTGTCCGGTTTGCTTGTGGTGAGTGAAAAAGCGAAAAGAAAAAAAAACAAAGCACCGACAAGAACACGAAAGAGCCTGTCAGCACAATGCAGTGCATTAACTCAGACAGGACGGGCTTTGTAAAACGGCGGGGCAGAAACGTCGGGAAAATTAGTTGGAGGGGATTATGACAAAGGCTAACCGATTAATTCGCGATAGACGATGAAGAATGAACATGAGCAAGAGCTGAGAAGCATGAGAAACAGAGGAGTGTCAAGCAAGAATAGCAACCTAGCGTCTGCCACTATGACACACATCCACAAGCTCCGTATGAGCAGACCGTCTCCAGAGGCATATTGTCAAACCCGTAGCCCCACTAGCTCAGACAAAGTGATGAGCATGAGCACTCGAGCCAAGGAGTGGCCTGGCCAGAGCCAGCGAGCCAACAGGCGAGAGCCTGCAGCCAACGCCAATGCCGGCCAACGCCATACAGTGCAGGGGGTAACAAGTGACTTATTCTAACAATAGAGAGACGTGGCAGGACCATGTACCTTAGCAGCACGAAATAGACAGTCTGGACTTGCTTGACACTGTGCATATATCAAACAAGAAGGGAACAGGAAGTTGACGTCCCGTAGAACCTTTGCCTACCAGCCTTTAGTAGTGCTCGCAGAAGAGAGAAGCTGGGCTCTCTGGGCTCTCCAGTCTCTTCAGACCACTAGATCGCTCTTCGTTGGGCGTTGTATTCGTTGACGCAGTTCTCCCTTGCCAATCCAGCACTCCGCTTCACCGAGCCATACATCGTGCAAAGCCAGTACGCTGCGTGCATTTTATTGGTGGCTTTGTGGCTTCATGAGAGCCAAAACTCGGGTAATGCGGCAGCTAAGTGGTTGTTCATGTAGTATGAGCGAAAAGTATTGGCGACGTCAGGCATTTGTGTTTGGTTACCATGGCTCATGATAGTCTAACAGCTAGACCAAGTGTTTGCCAGCACAGCACCAGCATAGCATGGAAGAGATCTGGCTAGTTGGCTGGCCGTAGGCCTCCCTAAATCCCGGGACGTTTAACCCTACACGAGCACGCACACAGCCGTTTTTCTCTCTGCTACCGGTCACGTTTCCCTGTCTTGTTGCTTTGCTCGTTGTGGCAGTTGCCTTCAAGCGGAAAAGGTTAACTGGACAGGCAGGTGCAAGCCCTGCACACCCACTGTCCCACTGTATTTCGTCTTTAGGGTCTAGCTCAAGACCCTGATTCCTCCCCTTCTTTCATTCTTGCTTTCTCTTTGCTTTGCTCCAGGCAATTCTTAACCTCCTGTATCTTTTCTTTGCGCCTCTTTGTGCCATTGCTTGTTCATCAAATCCCTCTCTTTTTCTTCTCTCCTTTTCCGCTCTGCGTTGGCGCCCTTTGGGAACCAACACTAGCTGGCTTTTTTCAGGCTTCTCCAGAGTCTTTTGCGCAGACACAGGGCGCATCGCACTGCAACAGGCTGTCGAGCTCAGCAAGCATAGCATAGCATAACCCCATCCACTAATAACAATCCCTTCTATTCCTCCATCAGGTTAAGCCTTAAAGCTTGGCTGGAGCTTTACTTCAGAGTCAGCCTGAGGCCTCAAGGCTTGTCTCACCTTGTGATCCATCTTCCCTGTTTGGGGCTCGTGCTTCACTTGCTTCTACCAATGTTCTTTGATGTCTTCCTTTCTTTGAATCTGCCCCTGTTCATCATCGTCGTCCCGTCAGTGGCTCTTCTTTCTGCTTTGTTCAATGAGCACTGTACACTGTTTGCATTGATTGACTTTGGCCCTTATCTCCCTCCCTCATCCTTCACCCATTGTGGCCTACTTTAGCTTTGTGATCTCCCGTTGTTTTTTCTTTTTCTTTTCTTGCCTTTGTTGCAGCTGTATAACCTTCCTTTCCCTCGCTGTCCTTTTAATTTGCTATTCTGTCCCGTGCTACAGCTTTCTGAGCATTTCCTTTGTTCTTTAACTTGACTTGCCCCTAATCTCCTGTTCTCCTCTCTTCTTTCTCTTCTTCTTCCTCCTCCTCCCCTTCCACTCCAATCCCCGGCTTTGCTGTTGTTTCGTGTTCCTCTCTTTGGCTGGTAGCATCCATCTTTCTCGCCACCGACATTTCTATCCCAATTCCCTTCGTTGAGCCTGCTTGCCTTGTCTGTCTTATATATCCTTCCTTCGCGACGCGACCCTTACCATCAAACTTAGTACCTCCTTTTTCTTATCCCTCAGTCTCTCAGTCTCTCTTCATGCACTCCATTTGCCAACAATGGTTTCCGACGAACACTATGAGCAGTGCCTCCCAATCCTACGCGACCCTGAGCTCCAAGACGAGGATAAGACCGACAAGATCGAAGAGCTGTTTCGCAGAGAAACATCCCTTGATGGCTCAGCACTAGAAAATGCTATCCTAGACGTCTTATGGCGACATAGAGAAGGCTCGGCTTCAACTTCACCGCCGCCAATTCGCCACTCTATCTTGCGCCGTCCTTCTCCATCTTCGTGGCGTGGAAACTCGACACCGCTCTGTGGATCGCCCCGTCTCGGTGTTAGTCCACTTGCCCTCCCTAGCTATATTTCCACCAGCTTCCCGCGCAGTGCGCGGTCCGTTAACGCTTCTCCTTTCACGTCTCCCCGGCCCTCGCCTCGCTTGGCCTTTTCAACGCCTGGTATTCCTAATAGCCCAAGCCTAAATGCCTACGAATTCGCCAACGACTCGGCCCCCTCAACCGAAACCTTCAATGAATATCAGACTGAGAACGTCGAATGGCTGGTCGCTGATGATGCCGTCAGTCTCAGTTCGTCTGTCGGTACGACCAACAGCCTGCTAAATGCTTCTGCGCCGGAGTTCTCATCACTTGCCTCGCAGCAAAACAACATGACGCCCTATGACATGTTGCGCTCCATTTTGGGCCAGTCGCGAACGGACGAGGAGATTGAGTCTGCCCTCGCCTCCCACGGCTATGATCTTAGTGCTACTGTGGTCTCTATTATGGAATCTCAGGCCTCTGCTGTCGATAGTTCTGACGAGCCTCGTACTGTACTTGTTGGTAGAGCCATCAACTCAGAGCATCGCCCGTTAACACCCAACAACCAAAAATCGGGCGTTATCTGCAAGTTCTTTCTGTCAACCGGCCAGTGTTTGCGCGCTGATTGCCGTTTCAGTCATGATCTCAGCAACCATTTATGCAAGTAAGTTTTCTTTTTCCTTTTTTGGTGTGTGTGTGCTTGTGCATGTGTGTTTGTTGTTCTTTATTTTCCCCATTATTCGTTCTCTTTTCTCCTGTCTTCACCTCCCGTCTATTCGTCACTTTTGTTGCATCGCATCAATCAAGCTATTCGTCCAACCTAACTATTTTTCTTGCAGATACTGGGTTGTTGGCAATTGCCTTGCTGGCGACACATGCATTTTTTCGCATGACCCGGCCCAACTCATGAGCCGTCTGACCCTAGATGGAAACAACACACCGCCTACGGCGGCCAACACAAAGGGACAGGGGGGCTCCATTACTGTTCAGGACTTTAGCTCCTTCCCATCGCTCCAGCCAGGTACCCCTGACAGCATGGCAAGTGGAAACGGATACCGTCGTTCGTTCACTCCTCCTGCCAGCCTGCGCCACATCCATGGCTCAGATTCTCCTCGTAACCGGTCCCGCCCTGGTAGTAGACACCAACAGCCCAAAGAGCAAGCCCCTGCTTTAGACGACACCGAAGCCTTTCCTAGTCTAGGTGCTAGTGTTAAACAAAGCAAGAAACCCATCAACAAGAGGCCTGGAAATAAGGATGGTTACACACCCAGCCTTCTTGCTGATGTGGTCAAGATGGCGCCCTCGCCCGCGCCCTCCCCTCGCCCGGAAAATAAAACCCAGGCTCGTATGGCCGTCCAGGGCAGCCATGAAAACAGCGCTGCAGCCCAGGCCATTGCGGCCCCTAGACACATACCATGGCTCGAAACCGGCGATCGTGCAAACAAGGCGTACCTCAAGGCTCGTCAGGAAGCCATCAAACATGGCGGCCTGCGCAACAAATTCCTCCAGAGGTAAGTGCATTGTCCCCATTATGCGGTCTAATCTATTCCTCTTGGACTCTGGACTTGGCTGACAGTACTTTCTAGTGCTGCACAGGCGTGGAACCGCAACGATGCTCGTGCTGCAAAAGCACTAAGCCTTCGTGGCCAAAGTGAGAACGAACTGATGAAAAAGGCCCATCGTGAGGCTGCTCTTGAACTTTATGAAGAGCGCAATAAGAGCCTAACAATGTCTTCAGAAATTTACGTTGACCTACATGGCCTGCATGCCGATGAGGCTGTCAGATATCTTGAAGACATTCTGCTTGAGAGTATCAATGAGTCTCGTCCTGTATATGCCATCACTGGCACTGGCCATCACAGCAAGAACGGCAAAGACAAGGTTGGCAAAGCCATACGCGCGTTTTTGAACGAGTGGCGCTATGCCTTCCGTGAGTTTTCTGTTCCCGGCGATCGCAACAACATGGGCGGCATCCTCGGCATTGATGCACGCAGTTGGGATAGGACGTTGAGCCGCAAAAATACGTCTAGCGTCTTCGATAGGTCCAAATCGCAGTCTGATCTGCTAAGTCAAGGAGTTGAAATTGGGGAGGGCAACGTGCGCATGCTCGTGCGAGCCGAGTCCCCCCGTGGCCCTACTAAGGCGACCAAGTGTGCTTAAGTCGTCATCCTCGCCTACTCTAGGTCTCTTCCTAGGCTACTGTCTCTGATTGATGAGCAGGTTTCAAACTACACACATCAGTGATAGCTTGTTAGCAAGGCCTGTCTCTTTCTGCTTTGCAACGTCTCTTCTCTTTCTAGATACGGTTGCTTTTATTCCCCACTCTCCCCTTGTGCGAGTTTGTCTCTGATATTTTCCTCTTTTTTACGAGGCACACTTGTTTGCGTGTTCAACCAGCTACTGTGTCCGATGCATGCATGACCTTTGTTTTAAGTTCTCTTCTGCAAGTCTACTCCCTCTATTTTATTCCTCGGGAGCTGCTTCTACCATCTGTTACTCAAAAGTGAGGAATTGAGAAAATAGTCTCGGCACTACGGTACATATATTGTGGCAGAGCGAGATGATGTTGGCCGAGTAAAGTTTATCGTTGACGTATATCTCGACTATGCTGGTCTTGGACTGTTGATGTCTTCGACAAAGGAACCTGTTAACCTCGTCACCGACTTTAGCCCAGCGGCATTATATTATATAAGCCTAGAAACCAAATTATCTGCCCGCGAAAAATTGTAGTTCAAAGAAAAAAACCATTACTAAACTATTATTTGTGTCCTAACTAATCGAACTGTGATGTGAGGTTAAGGCAGGCTCGGCTCGTAGAAAAAGCCTGTGGCGCTGGTTTCATGATTCTTATGCTAAACCCTGGTAGGACTTTCTAACCCTTACAGCTCTTGGCTTGGAGTTTACCGTAGACAATCAAGAGTAACTTGCTACGGGTTGTTTGAGGCTCAGCTACTTGTTTGAAAGCCTTCAATTCGCTGTTGTTAACCAGCCGTCTTGCTTCCTCCTCCTTTTTACCCCCAATACTTTTTTGTCTTGCGTCTGGCCGCTGTATTCTCTCATACTGCTGGTGTTCTATTCTACCTCCCTCAAACTAGCTTCACGTGTCCTCCAACAAGACTGTCTCTATAACATCATCGCCTTGTACTTCTCATCTTCGACCTTTGGTTCTCGAGTCGATTGTTCCAAACGTCTAGTCCGCCCATAATTTATCCAAGCTTAGTTCCCTCGCCCATTCTCTCCTTTCAGATCCACTCGTCTCGACACTGAACTCTACTCGATACCCGAAATGCCAGCCGACTACGAAACTACGGCTCGCGCACTGTCGCTTTCGCCACGACTCTCTCCACCACGTACCCCCTACTCATCTAGCAGCTCACCGGCTCCACCGTGGATACGTCCGCGAAATAGTACATCCGGGTCCCCCGGTGCCATTCGGCTTGGACAGCCGCCCATACGCAGCAGCGGTAACAGTAGTGGCTTCCACAGTGAACCGACGTCATTGTTTGAGCGGGCTACGGCGATATTCGAGCAGGCACGCCAACAGGCTCTGACGACATATAATATGGCATTACGGCGTTTCCTGGCTCTCGATCCACTACAACGCGTGGTAGTGGCGGTGGGCGGCGTGGTGGCAGCGTGTTTTGCGTTGGTGATGCTGGTGTACTGGCATCGCATAATTGCAGGGCTGATCCCCGTGGTCAAGAAATGGCGTGATGTCCGCGGCGGTTGGGTAGTCATGTGGTTCATCGTATTCATGACCTCATTCCCGCCTATCATCGGGTATAGCACTGCGTCAACGGTGGCCGGTTTTGTGTACGGGTTTCCGGGGGCATGGCCGATTGTTGCGAGTGCGTGCGTGATCGGCTCGTCCATGTCGTTTTTGACGAGCAGAACCATCTTCAGCGGCTACGTCCACCGGCTCGTCGGCCAGGACCCCAGATTCGTCGCGTTGGGCCAGGTGTTGAGACGCGATGGGCTGGTGATGTTGACCATGATTCGTTTCTGCCCGCTACCATTCAGTTTGTCTAATGGGTTCCTTGCTACTATTCCCACCATTACTCCTACGGCTTTTGTCATTTCCACTGCGCTTTCCACGTAAGTCATGGCCGTGTGTTTCTTTTTTTTTCTTTGGCACTTGACCAGAAGCTAACTTTTTCACCCAGGCCCAAGCTCCTGGTGCACGTCTGGCTGGCTAGCAAGCTTGCTCTGCTGGCTGAAAACGGTGACTCCATGTCTTTTGGCGAAAAGCTTGTTAACTACCTGAGCATGGGTATTGCGGGTGTCATTGGAATTACCGTGACCGTTCTCATTTACAGGCGGACAATGTCCAGAGCTGCTGAAATTGTCCGTAATGGGAACGCCGGGGAAGAGTATATTGAGGATATCGAACAAGGCCTTATAGAAAACGAGCAGACCAATGTTCTTGCCGATGAGGATGCCCTCTCCCTTTGGGGTGCAGATGACGAAGAAGATGCATACAGAGACAGAGCATTTGCTGACATCATGGGAAAACCTGGGGGCTTGTTGAGTTAAAGGAGGAATCATTTGTTTTAGATTGGCCATCAAGCTCTCGTCGGTGACGAGGCCAGAGCAACTGCAACTACAGAACTGTAACATTTACGTATTTCTACTCAAGAATCATCTTTGCCGAGCTGCACGAACAAGATTCTACAGGGCCACTTCATCATTGACAACAGGATGCGAAACTGCACATAGACAAATACTGCGATTCTCGAGATTAAGGCTAGAAGGCATGCATTTTTGGCGCACAGAAAGCAAAAGACCCTAGCCTGCTAATCGAGAGTCGACATGCGCAGCTGCTGTAGTGCATCAATGATGACATCAGCCTTGGCCCGCAGGCCGTTGTGATATGCAGCGTTGGTCTCATACACCAGACATGAGCCGACATTTTTCGCCGTGTTACGGGCTAATTCTGAGTCGACGTAGAGGTCATCGACATAGCTAGCGGCATAGATTGGAACCGTATTGTTGGCTAGTCTTTTTAGATCGTATAGGTGCGGCCATTGTGAATAGGTAGCTAGCTCTTCGGCAACGTGGAATAGAGATTTCATGTCAGGAGTGGTATCAAAGTGGGACGGGAATATCATCTCCGCCGAGAAGTAGGGAGGGTCGCAGGCACTGAAGGCGGACATGGAATTGCTCTTGAGCCACGAAAACTGGCGGATCTCTGATCCAACACGGTAAGCTGCCCAGCTGGATACTGACCCTGGCCCGTCGCAGTAGATAGCTTCGTGGAGAATGGCGTAGATGATGTTTAGGTCGAACTGGGTCTCGCGCTCAATAGTAGACAAGGACGGCTTAGAGATAAAGCCGAAGACTTCGAGGTCTTGGCATGCTCTCGTGATAATGCCATGGACCTTGTCTATACCGCCGTGCTGGCCGAACGAAATACCTAGAGTGAGGAAGCGGCTGACAGTCAAGTTCCCACCTTCGGGTAATACAACCCCGCCTTGTTTTTCAAGAAAGCTGCATATTTGGTGAACCTTGTTTGCATCGCCGGGAAACTTCTTGTAGAAGGCCTGGTTGCGGTCGATTGCTCGCAGGAAGGTTGCCTTGTAGACTGCGTCCGGGGACTCGCCGATTGGCGCAAGGCCACCAGTCAGAAACACTTCGCGTAGAGATTTGGGATAAGCCGACAAGTATGTCATACTGACGAAGCCGCCAAAGGACTGGCCAAAGATTGACCACTGTGCCTTCTCGCCCTTGGGCCCGCCTGCAAATAAATATTGTCGTACGGCTTCCAGATCACGCACAATGTTGTCTTGGCGAAAAAGACGCAGGTATGCGGCCCTTTCGGCATCGTCTTTGCCTTGCAACGTCTCATAGGACAGGGGAGTACTGAGTCCAGTGCCTCGGTAGTCAAGGAATAGACAGCGGTATTCTGTCATGCGAGTAACAATAGGGTGTGTCAACGGACTAGGGCAGCCAAAGCCAGGGCCGCCTTCGAGATACACAATCCATGGCTTGGGGCTGTTGAGGGGTGCGTCCTTGGCGGAGGTTTCTGCTACGGGCTTGTCGCATTGGACTGCTGCTCGAGCAAACAATGTGATAGTATCACTGGAGTTGGATGCGTAGTCTAGCGGGACCTTGAAAGACAGTTCAGAGACCACAATGCGGCCTTAAAAATGGGGCATCAGCAGATGGAGGTCAAGGGACAATGAGATAACTCACCTGTTCTATATGTTGTTATCTCATCGCTGGGGATAGCAACTGGGATGTGGTAATCGATGAGCCCTGGGGCTGGACTGGGAGCTAGGGGGTATTTGGGTTGTCAACACGAGGGGCCAAAGAGAAAGTATTTGCTTTAAGAGAGCCTCTTGAGCCTGTTAGGCCGCCCTGATGTTGCTTCACACATGAGTCGACGTACCAGAGGCCATAGCTTGAAATGGGGTTCTTATAAGGGTCATGGAGGAGAGAAGATCTTTTAGCCCAACAGACAGAAAGTTGTGCAAGTAACAGCGGATGAATGGCGCGAGACTGGTCGTCTCACAATATGATTAGAAGTCTATAATGACGCAATTTCGGTGACAAGGCATCGAAAAACGGGCAGTGTTCGAGGAGTGAGGGTGATAGCTAAAGGCGGTTTTGGGGCTTTCGGCCCCACCTTTATACATGCAGCAACAAGACAAGGTGCCGTTGAGCTTGGGGATTGAAATTACACTGTATTTACAGCCTCTGCAGGGCGGAAGAAGCACGCTTAAACAGCTGACAAGACCCAGATTTCAGTGTTTTGTACAGTGCGTTGCACAGTGTGTCAATTGAATAGCACATGTGGTGGGGCAGATTGGGTTAGTAATCCTCAGACGGCCCACTAAATCTCTGGCATTAAAACTTTGCTTTGTCTCTTGTAATTTTGTATTTCTTCTTTTCCTTTCCCTTCTCCCCTCATTATCACTGTTGAGCCCAGTTTCCTCGTCTACAAGTCGCAAATGCCACCGCAGCAGCGTTGGCGCCGGAATAGGCGATGAATGTAACCAGAAGCACGCAAACACTTATTGAAGCGTTCAGTGCGCTTGCAAGCGAGGTTCAGAATTTGACGGATCGCAAGACCATTTTGGAGCACAAGCTGCGCTTTGCCCACGAACAGGTAAGAGAACGGAAAATCACTTTCATTTGCACACTAGAATCTCCAAGCATTTCCCCCTCCTCTTCCCCTCCCCCCTTCTTTCTCTTCCCAGCCCTCCCTCTTCATGATGAACAAAAAATTTAGCTCTAGATCAAGAGCCGCCTTCTGGCGTCGAGGATCGACAAAAATTTACCACTGTCTGATTTATTGGGATCCCCTCTCTTTTGCTTCCACATCTCCTATTTCGCTCGGCTTAAAGCCTCTGTGTCAGGACTA
Organism: Ceratocystis ficicola; assembly: GCA_038407015.1. Taxonomy (NCBI): domain Eukaryota; kingdom Fungi; phylum Ascomycota; class Sordariomycetes; order Microascales; family Ceratocystidaceae; genus Ceratocystis; species Ceratocystis ficicola. The sequence goes on along the minus strand of JAZBQP010000054.1, from coordinate 61,124 downwards.
TCCATCGGCTAACACAGAAACCCGCTGGTTTTTTCTGTCCTCTAGTTCCAGTATCTTGCCGATAAATATGCGCCTGCAGCTCCAGAAATTTCTGAAGCCATTTCAAAGCTCCAGTTACCAGCCACCTACATTGACCATCCATCAGTGCAAGACGCCTCTGTTCCTCTCCCTAGACGGAACGGGAGCGCCTTGAATGCTTCACACCAAATTGCTCTCTTGATTCGTGACGGTCGACGTGCTGCCTCACAGTTGGCTGTCTCGTTGCCTACCTCCCCTCCGCCTACAGATAGCCGCACACATTCACATGCTTATGCTCATGCCCCTGTCCATAAATCCGTCTCTGCCACTGCACATGCCCATACCCACCCAACATCACTCTCATCTAGCAAAGAGACCACAGCCCACTTGCAACCAACTGTGACTTCAATGTCGACCGTACTTGAACAAGACTTTACGGTAGTAGGGAAGAAAGGCCAACTAGAATGCCCTTTTTCAGCTCCCCGGTCCGTGAGACAACTACCAGCGATGACCTCCAACACCATGGAATTGCCCTCACATGGTGATAAGCAAGAAAAAGAACCAGGCCAAAGTGAAGTGATTAAACAGGACAATGGCCATGAAAAACATGGCCACCAAGATCCGATATGTGCTTCAATGGTGGCTGAGGAAAGCAAGTCCCATGAAGACCCTTCGGCCACATGCCCCATCCGCTATTTAGACAAGCACACGCCAGAAGAGATTGCCCAGTACGTAGAGAAGCACAAACATCAAATCCCGCGAAGCCATGAAATTTGCGTGCGGCGCTATCAGCAAAGCGACGAGCAAGTCCGCAAGCTGGATGCCAAGTACGGCAGCTTGGTGAGTATGATCGAGGGGCTTAGTCAGCTCCATAAGCCTATGCTCGCATCCGAGGAAGCTGCGCTTGAAGAACTCCGCACTCAGGAGAAACGACTACGCGAAGGGGCGGGCGAGAACGACGATGGTGATAGTATTGGTCACGGTTATGCTGTGGTAGGTGGTGGGGATGTTAAGTCCAAGACTCAACGTGTGGAGCAGTGGGCCCAGGCTGTTGGCCAGTCGATTGGCACTAATGCGGACACTGACCCCAACGCTATCATTGTCGACGATGAGGATGGGGATCGGGGCCGGGTTTCATCTCTCTCCGGCCAGCCTATTTTGAAGGACGTTCGTGTGGGAGAGTCTCCAAGCCGGCCATGGGGCATACCAGTGCCTGTGCCTGAAGGGCCGCCTGTCGAATATGGAGACATAGCTAGCAATCAGTCTAGTCTGCCTGTGCCAGCTAACCCGGCAGTAACAACATGCCATGTTAGTGATGCAGGATTTAAGTACGCAAACGCAATCACGCGTAAACGCGACAAGCCCAAGGCGGGCGCATATTCAGATCTCAAGGCACAAGCAGAGACAAGTTTAAAGGGCGAGATGCGGAAATGTCCCTTTGATCATGCGAAACTTGCCGCCATGGGCATTAGCCGGCCACCAATGACAGCGGCGGAAGTAAAACCGCCTCCACCTACACCAAAACCGGAGATGCACCCGAGGTGTCAGGGCCGATGTGCACCGCCACCGCCGCCACCACCACCACCACCACCACCACTGGAAAATCCCGAAGTAACGACATCCCCAGCATTGCCAACATCTCAAGCTAAGTATGATTCTAAGGCTCCGGCTTCAGATACCTCACATCGACCAGAACAGCAACCACAACAGACACCGAATTTTTCTCAACTCCCAACAAATGCAAATATATTTATGCCGCCCATGGGCAATAATGACTCACCACAGATGGTGTTTAATGGTCCAGTTCTTATTGGGTATTCGGTCGAGGATGCGGTACGGCTTATACGACAGCTTCAGATGGGTGCTCAGCAACCGTAATGTACGAGCCGCGGAGCAGTGTCTATTCATTTGTCTTCACTATTTTCTCCTCATACATTACCCTCCTACTCTCCTCCTTGTACATATTTTGAACGCTCATTTCACTTCTCTTTGGCGAACTTTTTTTCTTACATATTTATATTCATTAACCACATTCATGGTCTGCCTGACATTCAGAGTCAATTTCAACACTGGCGCGGCAACAATACAATGCTTCCACCCTCCCTTAGAGAGTGGAGGGGGGTAATTCGAGCCGAAATGCTTAATATTAACGACTCATGTGATATCAGTCTTGGTAGCGCTGTATACACCATGCATGCCTGGAACAGTATCGACTTGAGCTAGACCGAGACACGACGGAGTCTTGTAGGAGTTTCTTTTTCTCTGTAGAGAGGAGTATTAAACTAAAGACATTAATTCAAAAAAGAAAGAAATGGCACACAGGACAAGGCATGGAAGTGGGGAGGGAGGCGGGGAGGAGGCAGGAAGACACCAAAAATGAGAAGGGCAGGAAACACGACGAACACACGCACAGCGTAACGCATCATAATACGGTGAGACTAAACGCTTTATCCGGTGCCCGCATGTAAATTCAGATCCCAATGCTACTACGGCTTAACGTATATAGACGTTGTTTGCAAGTGTGCATACATGTTCTATACCTACATGTCCTACACCAGCCAGCCAGCGCGAACAAAGGAGAGACAAAAGCAATACATGCCATGGAGGACGGGATGTAGAATGTAGATGGCGACACGCATGGCTATACGACGTAAGACAAAGATGCAAGAAATGAGCTTGGCCAAGAAAGTAAAACAATGCCATTGTGTGCCGTAATGCCGTGGTGCCTTGGCATCTCGTCTCGGCTGCTTATATGCTTAACCCTATCCCAACCCTAGTAACTGAAGACGTCATAATCAGGCACAGAGGGACAAAAGGTTTATGGCAATTGGCAACTACTGTTACTGATAGTCAGCTAGTGTGATGACATATTGTCTAATAGACTGTCAGTAGCACTTGTTTAATTCCGGAACTCCGGATTTTAGCTTCCTCTGTCGTGCCTGTGTCTTAGTCTCCGTTCCTCTCTCCCCTTTTTGATCGCATTCCTGTTACTTACTTTGAAAGACAGGCTAGCCCTTGCTCTTCTGTACTAGCCCGGCGTTGCATGATGTACTTGGCCTAGGTAGCTGTATCTTACCGTGCTTTAGGGTTCTCTCTATCTATCGTTTCTGTCCTTGCCGCCTTTCTTTGCTCGTCCATGTCTAGATGCCTCTCTCCCCATGCCCATTCCCATTTCTGCGGCAAGCAACGCGAGGTGAAGCCAATACCTGTGACTTTCCGAAATTTGGAGACTCTTCTTCGACATGCAACTGCAATGCTCGTTTGCCTGTTGTAGAAAGACATGGCGCCCTTTCCATCAGGTGATAGTAACAGTAAGTATTAGGTGGTGATGGCTCCATTCCCGTGCTGGTTGGCTGGCTGGTCTTTGGCTTAGTCCCTTAGCTGTAGGCTGCACAATTCAGAGATCAGTCAAGGTCACCCTAAACGTTAATGTTAGCCCTTGGCTATGGCGCTTTTTTCTCTTTTTTCCTTCTTATGCTTCTCTGATACAGCTCTATTAGAACATCTTAATAGGCGAGTTCTATCCCTTACCACATACTTATACTTAATATCGAACGCCAATGTTGTTCCAAGTAGGGATAGATTCTTCATAGCACTGGCAATCCCAATTCTGATCGACATTGCTGATCCCCATGTGCTCTACTCCTAAAGGGCCCTCCCATCCCTTTCTGATTTGTTTGCTTCTTCTTCTGTCTTCTTTTACAGCCTATCACGTATCCCTTACTTAAGGCCTGTCCTCCTTTTCCCCTTCTGCTAGGTCCGTGTCTTCTGTCTCTACACTTCATCCGCCTTCTTTTTCTTCTTTCCTCTCTAGAAACTCTTCTGCCCTCTTGTACTATTGTGATCTACTCCACAAAGAGCAGAGGGCGAAGAAAAGAAGCAAGAGAATAAATAATGCCGTCTCTATCCCGAACATTGGCCGTAGCGGCCTCTTCGTTGCTCCTGTTCTGTTCGTCGGCCGCCGCATTGTGGCCCGTGCCCACCGAAGTGTCAACGGGAAACACCACGCTCCTAATTTCTCAGTCCCTTGACGTGACTTACAATGGAAAAAATGTAGGCTGATCCGTGCACTATATTTTGGGATTCTACTCACCGTGCATTAGCTAACAAGCATTCCGTTCTAGGTAGCTTACACCTATGGCTGCGCACACCCTAGCGACGTCTTCGACGACAAGTTGCTAGTACAGGCTGCTGTTTCCCGCGCCATGAGGGGCATTTTTCATGATAACTTTGTGCCATGGAAGCTTTCACCTAGAGGAAAACTTGTCCAGCCCGATGTTCACGGGAGTAAGTATGGTTGGGTACGCAAGCTCTGTCTGATACAGACTAGCAATAACACGTCCTCGGTCTTGACAGCCCCCGATGGCGAGGCCGACGAGGCATACACACTCGAGATCACTGAGGCTGGCGTGGCCACTCTTAAGGCGCCCACATTGCTTGGACTATTTCACGGCCTGGAGACCTTTGTACAGTTGTTTTACAAGCACTCCTCGGGCACATACTGGTACACCCGGTCAGCCCCTGTGTCTATCTCGGACAGCCCACAATATGCCCACCGCGGTATTATGATTGACGGCTCCCGCAACTTTATGCCTGTTGAAGATATCCTCCGTACCCTGGATGCCATGGCCTGGAACAAGCTGAACCGCCTGCATTTCCATATCACCGATTCACAGTCATGGCCGCTCGAGCTCCCTTCCATGCCCGAGGTTTCGGAAAAGGGTGCTTATGTTAGCTACCAGACGTATCGACCGGCAGACATCACTCAAATCTACGAGTATGCCCTAGCGCGTGGCATTCAAGTTATCATGGAGATCGACATGCCTGGCCACTCGGGCTCTGTTGCCCTGTCTCACCCGGAGCTAGTTGTGGCGTATAACGAGCAGCCGTACTGGTACTACTGCGCGCAGCCCCCCTGTGGCGCGTTACGGCTGAACGATACGGGCGTATACAAGTTCCTCGATGCTATGTGGGATGACATCTTGCCGCGCATTAACAAGTACACGTCGTACTTCCACACCGGCGGCGACGAAGTCAATGTAAACGGGTCGATGCTGGATCCGGGAGTGCGCTCTAACGACTCAGCAGTCCTACAACCACTCATCCAGCGCTTTGTTTCTACTGCCCATGATCAAGTGCGCAAGCACAACTTGATCCCGTTGGTGTGGGAGGAGATGGTTGGGGACTGGAATCTGACCCTTGGCTCTGACGTGATAATTCAGAGCTGGCTGGGAGGAAATGCCACTAAGAAATACACATCGCAAGGCTTCCAGGTGATTGATAGCAACTATGAATTCTGGGTAAGTTTTGTTGGTGACAGTAGTCATGACTCGGGTAAACTAACACCTTGGATAATATAGTATCTCGACTGCGGCCGCGGCCAGTGGCTTGACTTTGACAACGGTCGGGCTTTTGAGACCTTCTATCCCTTTAACGATTGGTGCACACCAACTAACAACTGGCGCAAGATATATGCCCACGACCCGCGGGCTGGACTTAGCGATGACGATAAGTCGCTTGTGCTAGGCGGAGAAGTTGCTGTGTGGTCCGAAACTATTGACTCGACCAACTTTGACAGCATTGTGTGGCCACGTGCATCAGCCATGGGCGAGGTACTTTGGAGTGGTCGTGTTGATGCGGCTGGCCAGAACCGCAGCCAGTTTGATGCTTCACCTCGGCTATCAGCCCTAAGAGAGCGTATGGTGGCACGTGGCGTCAGTGCGTCGCCTATTCAAATGACATTCTGTACACAGGCTGCTGATCCGCTGGAGTGTGCGTACTACTGGCCGTAGAGGGGGAACGAGGATGAGGGGGACCATAAGGCGGGAGGTCAAGATATTTCCTAGGCTTGGTGAGCTGTACTTACTGTGACTAAAAATACAGCAGAACACATTGACTAATAGTGACTAGGAATCATGAACCAAAAGAAAAATGCAAGCGCCAAGGAAAAAAGTAGCTAGGCTATACCTTGAGGAAGACGGGATTGCAGGTAACCAATGACAGCAAGATGTGGCAAAAAAGGATGGTCTGTCAACGATGCGGATATCTGAGTGGCCGCCCCGAAGCGTACTTGAAGTGTCAACTTTAACATTATTAATGTTGCGCTCTGCTAATTCGATCATCAAGGTAGGAGGGCAGAAAATGTGCCGTGTTACAAATCTGCGCTGTGTAGCAAGGGGCAAAGCAGGAATCGAGACCGGCCGGTAGACCGGGGCGCCCTGTGAGGAATGATAGAAAGAGCAGAAAGGATACTGTCTGGCAACCTCAAGTTCATCTGCTGAGCTGCCCGGGCCCCCGCTGGAAAGCTAGTAAAAAGAAAGAGCAGTGTGCTGCGCTAGCCATATCCTAGGGTTTGGCTGAATAGAGAGCCCTCCTGACTTCAGTTCTGGACTCTAAAAGCTAAAGGAGATGCTTACAATCTAAGGCACCTTCAAATGTTGACTGGCTGAGAATCACACTAGAAGGTGACGATAGCTAGCTGCTCTTGCTAGGAGTGTGCCGTCATATTGCTACGAAATAGCAGCATGTAGGTAGACGGTAAACAATAAAACGCAATACAACAGAAATATATCCTCGAGAGTTTCCGGTGACTAAGCCACACGTATATACAAGCAAGTTAAAATGAGAATTTAAGTCCTTGATTGAATAATCTAAAAAAGTCATTATGACAAAAACCATACACTACTGTGGATTTCCACATAGCCACCTACCATGGTAATAGTCAGCGCTCCGCAGTTTAATCAAGAGAGAATGGGCGGGAAATGATGTGCTCTACAGGCTATGAGCGTACGTGATAATACGAACAAGGTATCACAGCCTATACAGTAACCATCAAGCAGTATGGGGGGCGGTGAGCTAAAAGATGACTTAAAAAAGACTTACAACACTGACGGTTCTCATGTAGCTACCCACCATAACAGTTTCAGACCGGCGCTTTGTAGTTTAACTAGAAGGGAGCGGACAAGACCCAGTATTCTCTACAGAGTACTGAGCTGAAGCAGTACCAGACTCAGCGCTGATCCGCACCTAGGCATAATGTCCCATTTTCCATGTGTGAGCTACGCCGAATCTCCACCATCTCCGGCTGGTATTTCGATTCCTGTAGCGCTAGCGGCATAGGTGGTAGCGCTGGCGATAGCTGTGATGCTTGAGATAGCCGAGCCGAAAAACTACGCTCGTTTAAGGTTCCATGCGGAAATTCGATCCGCTGTTCCGCTTGGTCTTCCGCCTGGCTCGAGAAGGTCTGATAAGTGAAATCACCAGGCATTTCGACGGGCATTTGGTACGGTGGCGGCGTCTGCATGGTCGCCGCATTTGTTGAACCAAGCGGCATGATTGCTGGGTGAGGTGACATGCTCGCTTGGCGTAGTAGCATGCTCTCTGGGCGGGGTGACATGCTTGCTGGGCGAGGTGACATGCTTGCTGAGCGGGGCGTCATAGATTCTGGGCGTGGATAACTCATGGTCTCGCCCCGGGCGATATTAGCCTGAGCAGCTACATCCGATAGGTCCTTCGGATTTAGCGTGCGCAATCGACCGTTTTCAAACATGGCCTGTAGCGCGCCGGCATCCAGCAGCTCGGCTTTCTTGATAAAACGCTGCACAACTTGTTTGCTAGCCGCCTTCATCTGGCCTCGCACAAAACTCATTAGCGTTATGTTGCACCGGATCACGATGTCTTCTCGTAGGTATAGTCCGTCGCTTGGTGCGCCAAGAGAAAATAGCCCGAGCTCAGCAGGCTCAGGGCGCTCGCCGGGCTCGTTTCCAGCGATGCGGTAGGTGTTGCGCAGATCAACGCCCATAGGGGCATATATATGAGTCTGTAGGCCCCAGGTAGTGTCGTGGAAACAGCCCTTGAAACTGATCTTGCCCGATCCCAAAGTGCCCATTCCGGGGACATATTGGATACGCTCAGTGATTTCATACCAAGTAGAGTAATACTCATCGGCTGCTGCATCACGAGGCGCAGCAATGGGGGTGTGGGAGAGGACAAGTGGGTTCAAAGTAATGATTTCGGAATGTGAATGGATGATGTCAAGGGCCAGTTGGCGGGGGATGAAGCTGGGAATAGGCGTAATGATAGTAAAACTATCCCTCTTCTGCATGAATCTAGACATGGCAAGATACAAAGATACAAGATATTTTTATATTTGGTCAGTAGGAAGGAAAGAAGAAGAAAACAGAACAAGATCAAGCCTGCTAGGAAGCGATAGGCTCGGAGATTATGACTGGCATCCGGCTGGTCGGGCGTTTTTAGGTTGGTGCATCAGGCAGCGTTTTTATATGTGAGGACAGGAAGGAATATGCAATAGTAGTTGGTGGTAAGGGAGCAAAGATAGCAAGCAGTAGATGGAGGAAAAGAAAAGCATAGAATAAGAAGTGATGGGGGAACTGGGGGCAAAATGTTGGAGGCAAAGGAAGTGGAGACTTATTGGCATGAATCTAATGTCATCACGAGACAAAACTAGCAGTGACCAAAAGAAAGGAAGAGAGGAAAAGTGGCTTGGTATGATGTACAAGGCTATATGTTTTTCATATAACTAGCTGCACCTTGGCAGATGATGAGAAAAGGTAAACCCCGATGCCTGACCCAGGCGATACATGTGTGTGTGCGTGTGCGCATGCGTGTGCATATAGGCAATGATAGAGTGATGTGCTGCAGCACAGCAGAGCAGAATAAGCAGGCAGCTCGGAGAGAAATATTGTAGCAGTCGACGAAAAACGCGTTTGCCTAGCTAGAGAGGCAAAAATAGGGAAGCCGGTGAGCTTGATAAACGAGATGTATACAAGTTATACATTAGGCGATAGTAGATCATATTTGACACATGATTCAACCTGTTGATTGGCTTATTGTTAGTTACAGCGCACTTGTACAGCTTTCCAATACGTTAGCTATCATCGATTTTGCATAAACTTACATCATCCACGCTGGCTTGAAGGAATCGCCGTGTCTCAAGGCCAACCCACATCAGCAAAACCGAAAAGTCGCCTTGTTTTGCCATTTCAGCTCCGCTGTGTGCTGATACTTGCCGGAGGATGGGCAGCGAACTGCTTAGTAGATCAAGATCCGGGTTAAGTGTCCGCCCAATCCCTTCCAACAACAAAATGCTAATGACGACGTTTACAAAGTCGCCCTCCATGCGCACATGGTGCTCGCGAACCATGCCAAGGACATCCTGCAGGATATCGCCTATCTTGATGCTGCCGAGAGCTAGTGTGCGACTCTTGACGTTATTGACAAGACACTGCATTTTCAAGGCAAAGTATTCTTTGCCAATAACTGCATCGGGCTGGCGACACCGCTCGCACATGAGCTCGCCAGCTCGGTAACCAGAGAACCCGGCAATAGCACGGAAAAGATCCAAAAAGTTTCGGCGATTGACAGCGTTGAGCTCTGTCACGAGCCCTGTATCGATGAAGATGAGCTGGGCGTGGTGTCCCTCCTGCTCAATCTTTTCTAGCTCCCGGACCCACCCTTCTCTATCCTTGCTGGCAGCAAAGGGCCGTAGCCGAGAGAGAATTTTCTCCGTCTCGGTGTCAGGCCACTCCTGGTTTGAGCCTTCGGACTTGCTCCACTTGGAGAGCCCAATGCCAGGCAGTTCGGCTGGATAGAAACGCACCATAACATTCCCTGGATGCAAGTCTGCATGAACAAAATTGTCTAATAGTAGCATGCGAAGGAACGCATCTAAGCCTTCGTTTGCTATGTCTTGCTGGTAAACGCCGCCACCGAGCTCGAGAAAGTCTGCTAGGGGGATTCCTTGAGCAAACTCCTCAACGAGCATCTTCTTGGTCGTGAATTGTGGGTAGGCATGCGGGAATGATACTGTTGTTCGGTCTTTGAAATTGTACCGGAATCGAGCCAAGTTTGTAGCTTCTATTCTGAGATCTAGCTGCAGATGCATCATCTCGCCAAACTGGGCGACTTCGTCGGGCAAAGAAAGCCACTCGATACTGGGGATGGCATTGAGAACCTGGGCAAAAAAGGCCATGATGCGCAAGTCTCGTCGAATTATGCGGTCGATACCTGGATGCACAACTTTGACTGCGACATAGGACGATGGGACGCCCTTAGGCGAGCTCTTGAGGATAATATCGATATTTCTAAGAACAGTTTCTCGTAGCAATTGAAAAGCACTAGCGGGGCCCTTTGCTTCGGGGACCGTTAGCCCAGGGCGTAACTTTGCCTTGTAAACCTGGGCAATGGCGCCAACACCCATGGGAGTGGTCTCGAACTCTTCAAAGATGTCGTCAAATGGTAGACCGCGGAAAGCCTCGGAAATAATATGTTTTGTTTCGGCAAGGCTATGGGCTGGGGCATTTGAGTGCAGTTTAGACATGATGTTGCACATTTCATCGGGGAAGATGTCGGAGCGAGAGGCTGCCCATTGGCCTAACTGTATGAGTAAAAATCAGTTAGTTGTCTGTTTAGTGTATAGGCCGTAGGGGCAATGAAGGATGCGCCTCTAACCTTGATGAATGTCGGACCAGCCCATTCCATGGACTGCACCAGAAAGCCGTACCACCACAAAGTGCCACTTCGTTCATTGTTCTGCTTAGCCACACGAGGGCCCATCCAGATTGCCGGGACACAGATTATCACAGGCATGAAAATGCTAAAGAGGTGCACAAAGCGCACACAAGTACAGAATGGCTCCCATATCCACGTATCAAGAAAGTAAACAACTTTGCATCTCAGCCGTGTCAAGCTACTTGTGGCTTCGGAAAGTCTTTTATCTATCTCTTCCTGCGACGATGCTAACATGAGAGTTTCTGTCGGCGTCCGGTCCTTCTTGTTGTTTGTGGAGCTGTCTACATCGGAGGCACCGAGGCCGAGTGCAAGACCACCTGCTACTGCCGTAGCTCCAGCGCCAGCCTTGAGATATTTGATTTGACTTTCTTTGTGATACCCCTGGTTAGGCCCCCGGGACAGCCCCGCGAAGCTATGAAGACGGCGAGCTCGGAGCCGTGCGGATTGTTGCAGGTTCAACAGCAGAGACCTAGATATTAACGGCGACAGGGAAGGAGCTATCCGGCGCAGCTGCCCGCAAGGACGGGCACATCGGACAGTCAAGCTCATGATGGCTGATGCGATGACAATGGACAAAGGCAAAGACTCATGACGTTGCTATTAGCAGAATGAAGACAAAAGGAGGACAGAAAAAGTGGAGGAAGAAATGAAGAAAATTCAATGGAAGTGCGATTGTGCCAGTAAGCGTTTGAGGGTAACTGCCTGCACTCGTGAAAAACTAGACTCGGCAATTGCAACTGCAATTGAAACCCATCACCACGTGCGGGCAGCTGAGCAACAATGAAGGGCTAGAAGATGCACGATGAACGTCGATAAGATAAGATGCCAGCCTGCTGAGAGCTTGGTATTTCTTCCCTTGAGATATATCTAGCACACTTAAATCAAGGCCATTTACTAAAAGACAGCAATTGTAGCAACATCTGGCATGCCTCACATTGAGCATTTTGACAACCAAGCTAGCTGGAAGCAGCACTTTGATCCTGCGGCTATCGGTTAATCACTGGCCATATACGGCCAAATACAGTTAAACGCAATTCAGCTCAAAAAAAATAATCGTAATTGCCATGTGAAATGGACAAAGCGACCAATGAGCGGAGCAGAAAAAAAGAGAAGAAAAAGATAATCACCGTCATCACCGTTTTTTTTCCTCGTCTCTGCCCATCACTACGCCAACATCATCATAGCTACCGCCCCATTCTATCTTGCGCGTTCACATTCCGTCACTATGGGTTGGTTCTGGGCTGATTCGACTCCAACTTCGTCTTCCGCTGCAGCAGCGCCTGCTTGCCCTCTAAAACACACCCCGTCTTCAACTGCTGGTGCCGATGGAAAAGCCTGCCCCGTCAAACACACGGCTGAGGCTGGTGCTGCCCCTCCAGTATGCTGTCTCCAGGTATCCTGCTTCGCTTTCTCCCTTGTATAATCACTAACGGCTTTGTTCAGGCTGCCTGTCCCATGCACAACAAAACCGTCGATGTAATGACCGGCAAGGCTTATAGCTCGACGGCATCTTCGACCCCAAAACCTGCTCCCACAGCTGAGCCTATTGAGTCTTCCCAGAGGGGCTTCCTCTCGCAAATCAACCCGCTCAACTACATGTTCCGTGAGATTTCACAGGAGCGTGCGCCAAACCAGGTCATCGACCTTCCCACTGAGCGCGAAGGCTCATCGATCCCACGTGGTGACGGCAGCGACAAGTGGGAATACCCCTCGCCCCAACAAATGTACAACGCTCTGCTGCGCAAGGGCTACAAGGATACCGACGCGACAGCCATTGAGCAGATGGTTGCTGTGCACAACTTTCTCAACGAGGGTGCCTGGGACGAGATTCTGGGCTGGGAGGCCCGCTTTGCTGGTGGCCTGTTCCGTGGCTGGCAAATCTGCAGACGGGGAGAGGAGAGAGCAGCCGAGTGTGCTAATGAGGCTTCGCCAATAGAGCAACAAGTCCCTACCCTAGTTCGCTTCCAGGGCCGGCCAGGCGAGAAAACACCCAAGGCGACTCTTATGAACTGGCTGGGTGCTGTTTTCCCCGATACATTTAAGTAAGCCATCACCCGATGTAAATATTGAGGTTCCCTCCCTCTCACTTCAAGCAACGCTAACTAATACCGCCCGATAGCGCGGAACCGCCTTTTGACCGCCACGATTGGTACGTTAGCCGCAAGGTCAATGGCGAGGAGAAAGAGATTCGCTACATCATTGACTATTACTCGGGCCCCCCTGAGCCCACCGGTGAGCCGGTCTTCTTCCTTGATGTTCGGCCAGCTATGACCCCCAGCGGCGCTGCAGAGCGCATGATTCGGTGGGGCACAGATACTTGGTGGAAGGCCAGTGGCGGCGAGACCAGACTCGCCAATGCTATTGCCAAGGCTCGTGAGGCTACCCAAGCAGCGGAAAAGTAGTCCGTCGGGCATTGACCTGTTTGGAGAATCGCCGCATGTTGGACGAGTATATTTGTACGATTATGGTGGGAAGTGCTTCTACGTTTGTTGTCTTTGTTTTCGACGCATGTTGGAGTTTAGTGTTTACAGTGATTTAAAGTTATGTTAATATTACAGTCCATTATTCTAGTATGCGACTGTTAGTTCCAGACCAACTCTCCCTCGCATATCGAGCCCTGTCGAGAAGCCGGCCTATGAGAGCTTCTTTGACAGCGTCGTGACCTGGTCTTTTAGGGCGGCGCTTTCCCGCGGGGAATTCTTTAAAACCTTTTCCAGCAAATGGTCAACTTGGCTTTGCGGCGTAGTGGGTGGTGATCCCTGGGCTGTTTGGATCCGTGAGATCTGGAAGGCCAAGAAGAACTTGGGCACTTTAATATCCAATGCCCCCCCAACAGAACGAATACCAGCCTCGGTTGCAACATAGACGTTCGCCATCCCCTGGAACTTGGCTAGGTCTGTGCTAGCCAGATTGTCCTCGGTAGCAAATGTAGACAGGGCAAAAGCCAGCGGTGTCTGCGAGCTTTTGCTAAAGTCGATAGACGAGAAGGTTGTGCTGCCATCAATGGTGTCCGGTACGCCGGAGATGGTGGTCTTGGAAGTATCACAGGTCACAGTGTTGGCTAGGGAAGCAGCAGCATCGCTTACTTCAGCGGGTAGAGCAGTTGTTCCGATGACAAAACACGGTTCTGCGCGGCCAATGAGAGATGGGGCTAGAAGAGCAGACTATTAATATCGGGAGGGGTCTCCAGCGGGTGTAGCGTTCGTCAAGAATGACTTACCAGCCTGAACAGCCAGGGAACTAATGATGAGATAGAAGAAGGAGTGCATATCGAATTGGAGATGAAGACTCAAGAGAGAGAGTAGGTGGGGTGCATATATGCAGTATGGAAATGAGCACAACTGTCAGGTTAGCAGTAGTCAACACCGAGATTGGCGAGAAGAAAGGAAATGTAAATGTGAAAACAGAGAATGAAAAGTAATACGTCCTAAAGGCCCCTCGCTTCCATCTGTCAAAGTCGACATTGCGCGAATATTTATACTTTTTCCTCGCATCGATCCAGCAAAGAGAGCCCATAGCTGTCACCTCTCTTGCACAAGTCTAGTCATACACCAACAGTTACAGCGTGACGATCCCCCCAAACTTCAGACAATAATGAGGGATTCTCGCCCTCAGGCAGTTTGCAGGGACTCTCTAGTGTGAAAAGACGAAACAGAGACCGTTCTTAAATTTATATCCGTCTAAATCACGATCACGATTGTATGGGCCAAGTCAAGTTCCGAGTTGAGGTTGGATGTACGTTAGGGTCTGCATTAGGGTTAATTAGACGAGACACAAAAGGCATCATGTTTGTTTCTCCCAAATGCTTGTTTTAGATAGACTTTGAAAACAAGCCTTGATGTTGTGAAGACAGGCATTAAATAGCTTAAGGCAAACTTGCCAAGAATGGGGTGAAAACATGACAGCATTGTTTTTGAGTAAGGTTAAAAGTAAAAGTAGATTGTTTGTTACCCAGCTAAGTGGCATTAAAAGAAAGCTTTCTGTTGATACACTACTGAAAGAGAAGCAGAAAAATAAATAAACAGCAATGGCATAAGATGCAACGAGATGTATCAAAACGTAGAAAAGAATGGCAAAGCACCAGAAACGAAAGAAATAAGCAAAAAGATTCTATCAAAAGCATCTCCAAAACCATAAGCCATGCCAGGCTAGCGGAGGACAGCGGAGGAGAGTCTGTATTGTGGGTTTTCCGACTTTAAAATCGACGTCTTACCGCTTGTTGTAGTTGATGAAGCGGCTTCCGAGGAAGAGAATAATCAAGTTGCTGCCAACAAAGGCCAGGAATATGCCCATGTCTCTCCAGCGGTTGTCAAAGTTGAGACCCAGAGGCTCGTAGAACTGGTCGCCGACGACGTAGGCGCAGTAGCCACACTCAGTAGAATTAGGGTTTGCAATGTAGCCAGCTCCACCGGCAGCAAAGAAGTCGTCCATGTAGGAGCCGCAGGTCTGGCCGTTGGGCGCGTTGAAGAAGTTCAGCTCGCTGTTGGTACACTCCACCCTCTGGCCGTGCAGTGCAGTGGTAACCATGCCACCAATAAGGCGAGTGAAGGGGTCGAGTTCGTACATCCACGAGCTCCAGAAGTCAGGCATCTGAGAGGACGAGATGGTGACACCACAGAAGAGGGAAAGAACAAGCATGATCAAGGGGTCGAACTGGGCCGAGATGAAGGGTGAGGGCGTCAGAGAGCCGAGCATCTGGCCGAGCGTGATGGAGAAGAACTCGGTGATCAGGATCATCAGGAATTGGTAGCCGGCGCGGCTAGAGTCGCCCTCAAAGCCAGGCATGTAGTAGATAGGGATGTAGAAGACAACGGCACACAGAACGGTGTAGGGGATCTCAGCAATGACAATCGACATGGCAAACACAATCGAGTTGTACATCTTGGACGACGACTCTCGGAAGAACAGGGCACGCTTCACGTGATACATAACCTCGACTTGAGTGATAATCAGAGCCGGCAACACGGTGACCTGGAACATGACAAAGACCTGGTTCTGCAGAGACGTGCGAGAGTTGTCTAGGTTAAGGTAGGCCAGACCAGCAATCACACCAACAAAAATATGGTTGAGAATACGCGTGACAAGATAGTTGGGCGACCGCCAGAAGGAAATGTTCATCCGGTTCAGCACGACCTTCAGCTGGTGGCCGAAGGGTGAGGCATACTCCTGGTTAGGGCCTTTGGTCGAGTTAGTGCTTCGAGCAGCACCCTCACGCTTCAGCTCGGCAATAGTCTCCTTGACTTGGGCAAACTCAGGGCTGTTGTCCCATATATCCGCCCAGTCAGTGGGGCCAACACGAGGGCGTGAGCCAGCACCAATAGCCTCCAGCATGAATTCGGCAACGTTCTCGGTCGGGGCAGCATCGGCGCCGTGGTCATGCAGGTATCCACGCAGGACATGAGCATCCTTTCCAATAGGGCCAAAGTAAACGGTGCGGCCTCCACGCTGCAGCAGCAGAAGACGGTCAAAGTTCTCAAACAGCGAGGCGTTAGGCTGGTGGATGGTGCAAAGAATGGCCTGGCCAGCAGATGCCAGCTTCTTCAGGAAACGGACAATGTTAAAGGCACTCTGGGAATCTAGGCCGGAAGTAGGCTCGTCCAGGAAAAGCAGCAGGTCAGGCTTGGCAGCAAGCTCAACACCGATGGTAACACGCTTTCTCTGTTCGACGGTCAGACCAAAGTCGCCAAATCCAATCATAGCATCGGCAATGTGCTCCATTTCGAGCAGCGAGATAATCTCCTCGACGTAGGCATACTTTTCGGCCTGGGGGGTCTCAAAGGGCTGGCGCAGATCAGCAGAGAAGCGGAGGGCTTCCCGGACAGTCTGAGTAGGGTCATGCAAATCAATCTGTTCAGCATACGAAGTTGAGCGCTGGAACTCCAGGCCGGGCTTCGCTCCATCAACCAGAACATCACCATTAATTACACCAATGTTCTTACGAGCAGCCAGAACATCCAGAAGCGTAGTCTTTCCGGCACCAGAGGCACCCATAAGAGCAGTCAGCTCACCAGGGCGAACATAGCCGTGGATGTTGTTCAGAAGACGGCGGGTACCCTCGGGGACAGGCACATCGTAGTTCAGGTTCTCCCATGTCAGAACAGCCTCGGACTGGAAACTGAGCTCAGCCGTCTGTTCGGCGCTCGGGTTAGCACGTCTAGCCTCCAGCTTCTCCTTGAGAGCCGTGTTAAGAGCCTCACGCTCCTGGTTAGGTTTGTCAAAGACCTTGGCACCGCCACCAGGGCCGCTGTGGTTGACCATTTCACCAAGGGTGACATTGAGGAACAAGAATAGCACAATAAGAGCAAGAACAATGCCAATGTTGCGCCACAGATCGCTCTTGGACATACCAAAGGACGCCTCAATGTAGTCAATGCCTCTCACAGAAGCCGAACCGGCAATCGAGCCGGGCAGCGTGCAAACCTGGTTAGCAATCTCAGTGTAGCCATCGCCGTTAGGGACAAGACTGTTTCCATTACAAGTCAGGTCGATACGCATGAATTCATTGATCATCATGCTGGCAAATACCAGGCCAACGGGATTGATCCAGAACAGCCAGCGCATCCACTTGTGCTGAGCCGGGTAGGCAATCAAGAAACCAGACGTGATGATCAGAGCAGACAAGGTCAGTACGGTAAACTTCATGGCGTAGTCGAAATCCGGGCTCATGCATCCAACGATTCTGAAGTACAAGGTCATGGCAATACTAGCAATAACGAGCACAAAGTAGAATATGAAAAATGCACCGGCATCACGAGCCAGATTAGTCATGAAGTAGACAATCAGAGAGAAGACGAAAATCTGGCTGGCAGAGAATGCCTGGTCGACGATGATCTGGGCAAGCCACAGGGCTGAAGGACGATGGAAGGTGTATGCTCGGTGTTTATTCATGATGCCCCGGCCCGTCATTGTACTGGCAAGTTCAGAGAAGGTCTGGAAAGCGATAAACAGTAGTGAAATGAATAGAACACCACCACGGGAGAAGGCGTCGGCAGACGTTGAGCCGAGATCATAGTAGAGTGTGCCAAGAACAAGGGCCATGACAATGGCCCGGAACCAAGAGAAGTACAGAGAGAAGGTGTCCTGCATCTTGAGCAGGAACTGGCGTTTCATCAGAGCCCAGATCTGGATGTGGAAGCCAGCAGTGTAAACGGAATGAGAAGGAGAAGAGCGCTTGCTCTCAGCGACAGCGACCTGGAAGTTCTGGAACTTGGCAGACTCGGTGTTGAGATTCTGGAGATACTCCTCCATTTCGCGGTCCAAAGCTTTCTTAACGTCAGACTTGGAGAAAGCCTCAGCCAGAGTCTCGGGCGAGTGCGGAGCATTTTCCTTGGAGAAGCCAGGGGCATACTCGCGCTCGAACTCGTCAGTGCAGCCGGTGACATAGTCCGGGGTGGTCTGGCGGGGACGAGGAGCAAAGCCCAGGCCCTCAAAGTACTGACGAGCAGTCTCGGTAGGGCCAAAGTAGGCCTCACGTCCTGAGTCAATGACGAGGACCTTGTCGAAGACGCTGTAGATGTTTTCGGACGCCTGGTACAGAGACACAAAAGTCGTGCACTTGTATAGATTGGTCATGACACGCAGAGACTTGGCAAAGTCCAGGGCAGTAGAGGCATCCAAGCCACGAGTGGAGTTGTCCCATGAGCAAATGCAAGCGTTAGTGATCATCATCTCGGCAATAGAGACACGCTTACGCTCGCCACCGGAGACACCACGAACATGGGCATCACCGACGACGGTATTGCGCGTATGCTCAATATTGAACATCTTGAGCAGAGTAGTGACGACGTTGGTCTTAAAGTCATTCTTGGTCAGGCCCGCAGGCAGCTTTCCAGGGACCTTGGTGTCCAGAGCAAAGTCCAGGGTCTGGCCGACAGTCAGGGTGGCATGATGGATATCGTCCTCCTGATTGTAGACAGCCTCACCACGGTACTGCTGGAACTCCTCGGCAGTAAAGCGGCCGTAGCGCACGTCACCCTCGACGCCAGTGAAGCCAGCCCGTTGGTTAGCAATAGTCTTGAGGAAAGTTGAGCAGCCAGATCCGGGACGGCCCAGAACCAAAACCATTTCGCCAGGCTTGCAAAGACCACTGAAGTTGTCCAGGATTTTAGTCTCGGCGGGCTTCTTGGCGAGGCCCAGCAGGTTTCTTACGGGGCTGACGACATCCAGTTGCAGCAGCATGGCAAGCGGAAAAGTGAAGATAAAGTTGGATGAGCTAGCAACGCCACTCACGGTCAGGTTGTTCCAGTAGGCACCGATGTGCTTGGGCTTGATTCCAGCCTGCTCTTCGCGGGCAATATCGCCACGAAGAACACTCTCCAGATCAAAGAGACCGTCGTCGGCCGAGTCACTGGCCTTTTCCGGGTCTTCATGGGCCTGTTTGCTACGACTAGCGCGGCTAGCCCTACTCATCGACTTGCGGAGCTCCGCAAACTCGGCCTCAGCAGCCTGGACAGACACACCACCACGGGAGCCGGAGGGGGCATAGGGACTGTTGTCCACTTCCTCCCGCCGATTGCCAGGATCATTCATCGAGTTGGCTGTCGAAGAGTCAGAGTCCGCGACTGGTGCTCCCATGATGGGCAGGGAGTCAGTGTGACTAGAAGAGAGAAGGGAGGGGGGGGGGCGCAAAAGATGAGGTGTGTCAAAGAGAATAGAGATGAGGCCCGAGAACGGGGGACGGCGCGGGTGTTACAACGAGAGCAAGAATACTTTTTATGTCCTATGCTTGAGCAATTCCAGGCCAAGCTCGTTGGTAATGTATTGCTGATGCGTCAAAGATCTCGAGCAAGACGTCGAGGCGGCACAGAGGCGTGGGGAGGGTGCAAATTAAGTAGAAAATAGATACAATTGGAAACGAGGACGAAAGAAGAAATGAAATACGCAGCAACTCCCAACAGCGACTAAAAATGAAAGGACAAGCCAGAATCAGGACAGGCTTGAGTTGACGTGTAGAGAAGAAAGGAAAGATGGACAGGCGCAGAACTAATCCAGGAACGAGATGGGGAACTAACAGCCGATATAAGAACAAGAACAGGAAGGAGCTTACAAACAGAGCAATAGCCCTGGAGTAAACAAGCAAAACGGCAAGAAGGCTCTATTGCTTGCTGCCACCTTACTTTGATGTTCCTGAAACGGAACACTTACACAACTCCGCTTCAGCCCCACATCAGCGAGAAAAGAGAAAAGAAAAAAAAAAGACAAACGAAGCAAGCAAAAGAGCCTCGAGCTTATCGATAGGTTAAATTCGGATTAATAATGTCGTTAGTGTGTTTTCTCTTTCTCCCTTCCTTCCTTTTTCGACTTTTTCCCCAGTAGCGCTTTCTATTTCTGCGGTCCCTGTCTGTTCTCATACGCACTCATGATGAGTCGAACCAGTTACTTATGCGTGACTCGGGTTTCCAGCGTAGGAACACGCTTACGGCAAGTATACCGCAAGTATCGCTCTTAGTCACGTGCGCGCATGCATGTTCTTCACCCGATGGCTCATCATGCCTCACTGCAGCAAAGGGCTGACCGGTAAGACGTGCCAAGACTTGCTGCCTTCATTTATTACCAAGCCAGTAAGCAAGCAGTTAGAGCAGTAAGAACAGCGATGACAATGACGCAGTGAGTGCCAGCTAACAGTGAGCAAACTGTAGATTCAGCGGCGTCTGTTGCAACCAGCACAGCAAAGGCCCAGAGCTGTTCGAGGTCTCTAGCCCCCTCTCCTCAGCCCTGTGCTCCAGGGCAGTCAACAAACGCGATAGCCGCAAAAGCAGACCCGCGAACAAGCCTAGCTCACTGTGTCCTTCATTTCAGCTGGCAAGCTATTGCGGCGCTTTGTCATGTACACGTACAGGCGCGGTCAGATGTCGCATCTAGTTTGTTATTGCCAACCAACTCGGAGAAAGTAAACATTAGAAATACAGGGTATACACGGCCAACCGACCCCCATAAATCCCCCTCTGCCCCTTACTGCCGCTCGATATTAAGTGCTGCCCTCGCCTTGTTCGTCTTGCTTGGCGCCTGCGTTGCGTCCTAACTAGAGACGGATTTCGCCATTCCTTGCCTTGGCTATCAGCATCCGGCAGCGGGCTTCCCAACTCCGACTGTAGCTTCAGCCCGAATCTCACCATTGATCTCAGAAACCTTATATGTCGCCGAGCCTTTCACTGTATGGGACTCCGCCCCCTTCCAAGAGAGAAAAGGCGCAGCAATGTGCAGCATAGAAAATACGGGCTACCGCTTTTTCTTCATCCTGTCCCTCACACTCGCATCCCCTCTTTTCATCATTCGCTAAGCGTACATTGTGACACTAGCCTATTTCACTTCTTGTTGGAACTTGGACACACACAAGCAAACACATTCAAAATAGCCAACTGAGAGCAGATTACACTGCTACCCTAGGAGTACAGGACTACCAGAAGCAAAACAAAAAGGAAAGGAAAGGAAACCCAACCCCCACTTAAAAATACATACCTCTTCTGCCTTTTGGTTTCTCCCAAACTTTCACTACTAGTCTATTTGTCAAACAACCCTCTAGTTCGGTCAGATGTTATCCCGAGTTAGAACTGTCTTGCAGTATGGATAAGAGGAGAGGAGAGAAGAAAAGAAGAGAACAATAAGCCCAACGGTAGCAACAGTGACTCTGCAATCCATATCTTGTGGGCTTTCATCCTGCATATCTACTAGCAGATTCATTCCTAAGCTATAGGAAAACTAAAGCTCAAGTCTAGCATAGTAAGAAGCGGACTTGGTAAGAAAAAGGATGGCCCAAGTTTGGAACCTGCAACATACATCAGCATCTTCTCATGGCCGAAAAGTAGCAAGCAAGAGGCAACTAACACAAGGCTTCTTTCCTTGGAATGTCTGTTTGTCCCACTTCTAGGCTGGCCTAGTTTGGACTACTAGTCAAATACGCAGGCATGTGCAGATGGTCAAGCTTGCGTATCAACAAAATGTGCAGGTGTGTTCTGTTCCCCTCCCCCTCTCTTTATGCTCCGCCGCACGGCAAATGTCAAATGACAAATCTTCTTCTACGTCACTCCAACTTGTCATCCCATCAGAGAAAAGAAAAACGAAGCCCGAATTCTCCTCTCAATGCGCTGAAAAGTCCTTTAATAGGGCTCTGCTCGCTTGGCTTATGAAAGTGAGTGCGGATATAAGTGGATGTGAGAGTGAATGAATGCGGGTAAGTATGAGACGAAATGGAGCGGAATCGATATGAGAGGGCGTGGTAGACACCCATGGGACTAAGCAACGAGGGGGGCGTGAGCTTCGATGTTTGTTTACACATTTGGCCAGCTTGTATCACAGCTGATTATGAACACAGGCGTATGCAGTATGTTCTACATACCAGGAGAAAAGAGACGAGCACAAGGGAGCACATGTTATTTGGCCGTGTATTTGTAAGCGGGTTTCCCCATTTCCGTCTCCATCTCCGTCTCAAAGCCATGGTTCTGTCGCCGCCCTCCACCTCCCCGGCTATGCTGTCATTCTGTCGTCCACTTCTCGTTGCATCCCTGGTTCTCTAATCAAAAGAACCATTCAAAGAAAAAAGAGTGAATAATCGTAATCACATCACGGCCCAGATATGACTGCGCTCTGTGTCTGTGGCATTGGCTTGCGCAAGCTTTGGCCAGGCTTTCCCTCAAACCCGTTTCCTCGACACTGATTTATCAGCTTCTTAGCTTTGTTTCCTCTATTTTGGGTTTCCCCTAGCTCCATATTTGACAAGCACTCTCTCTTTTCTTGATCCCCGGCCTTTGCCTCCCTATTCCCGCCGTGCTGTGTTCACTTTTGTATGACGCCGCGCAACATACGGCCTCCATCCCTTTGTGATGCAGCTACAAACACGAGAGCCAGTAACGTCTAATCAGGCCTGGTACGAGGTCAAGGGGAAAGAAAAGAAGTGGAGGCTGGAAGTATAGAACTAATTTCAAAGCCATGCCAGCACCGCGAGAAAAGAAGACCCAAGACCCAAGCTCAAATCGTGTTTGATTTCCAAGGGGATTGGATACAAGTAAGCAAACTAGCTTGACTTGATGCAGTACCAGAAGAGAGAAATCGTTCAATGGGCTTCGAGCTTGGCTTTGGCCGTTTATCCCTTCCAACTTTAATCGAGATAAGCCGTTGTGCAATGAGTGAGGGCCGGTTTGAGTTTGGCTACTTGTGCTTGAGCAAGGTGGAAAAGGAGGAAAGGAGTCTGACAAGCCCTGCCCTATCCCCTTGCAAGGTTTCAAAGAAACGAGAGCCGATCTTTAGCCTCAACAGCCGTTGCTCCTGTTTTCTTCTTTTTCCTTTTCCTTTTCTCTTCTTTTCTCTCAGTCGTTCTCCTGTCCCGCCACCACTATGTTTGCCCTAGCATAAACAACTTGCATCATCAGTCTAGTCGTGTTCGCTTAGTATTGTTCACAACACGCACATTAGAAGGACATGTGTGCACAGAATCCTGTCTGATTTTCCTGTCTATGTGTTTCTGCTTTGATTTTCCCTGTTTCCAAGCCTGCCCGCTTCCAGTCAAAGACTGGGATATCCAAGGAAAAATTCCCCAACTCTTTGCTGTCGTAATGTTCTTGCAATGGCCACTTCACCCAACTATCTAAGACGCTTGCATGTGGCAAATGCTAGTCTACTTTTCTGGTTGTCCTTTTGCCTCTTCGTCTCGGATGCTCGTCCTTATCTTTCTTCTCCTTCATCTTCCCGTCTTCGTCATGTCGTTACCGACTTTTGCTCTTCTTTTGGGGGGGCTTGATTTATAATCATGATGTCCATGTATTTATAAGCCAATTTCCCTTCGTCTCTATCAAGTCTTATTTTACCTCTTTTTCTGAGGCGAAATAGAAAACGGAATAAGACAAGGCTTTTCAAGTCTCAGTCCTATTCTTCCGCCGTTGCTCCTATCAACCCGTCCGTCTCTCTGTTCCGTCTCCAGGCCCCCTCTGTATTCAACGCCACAAGCCAGCCACTAAGCCTGAAGGCCATGGCTATCCGTAGCCAACCTTGCTCTGGCAGTCCTGTCTTGTAGCACTCTGTAACTTTCCGGCACCCACCCTGTTGTGCGTCCCGTCTTGTGTCATCACCACAACCAATAAGCCAGCCTCATCTCGGCCCAAGGCACAGCTGTGATGCACAGGTCCGATGCGGCGATATTGTACACTTGTTGAGTAGAGTTCCAAATTATTGTTGCCAGGAAAACGAGCAGAGCAAACTGTGGCCCTGCAACGTATTCGTGTTTTTTTGTCTTTGCTGACTAATAAACTGTGTGTGTATTTAACCCTAACACTGTGCTACCTCGTCGCTCAACAACTTCGACATGTTCAACAGCTGGTTGAAAGTCTTCAAATCTAAACCACGTCTACCGGGGCTTGCGACTTAATGCCGACAGCTCTATTGCCATTGCTATGGTATGGTGATCCTCCTCGTTCTGGGCTGAGCCTGCAACAAGCTGCCTTGTCCCTAGCCTCTATCCGCTGCCATTGTTATTTCCCGGATGTCTCGCTCAAACTTTATTGCCTACACTACCAGCCACTTGCTTGCAACTGGTTAGAATTCCCGCAGCCGTTCAAGAGTACAGCCTTGACGAAGCGCTTGTCATCCTTTGTTTTCCAAATTTAACCTGTTTTGTGTATCTCGCGGCAGTCGAGTCGCTGCTCGGGGTCCTTTTACAACCCGATGTCCCATTTGCCGACACCACATGGTATATAACAAACCCGAAACAGTCAGTGACAACATATGAATGGAGACACGAAAGATAAAATGTCATGCGGTTTGTCTACAAATGCTTGGCATTTGAGATATGGTCATTTTATTTTCACCAGCACTGATATGCTATGTGTCCAAGCTTTGGTGATCAGTGTTACATATGACAAGCTACGACTTTTGTTGGTCCTTGGAATTCTCCATGATGGGTTAAGACTAGGGAAGAGAAGCTAATAGAAGTGGCAGGCCAAGTAGTCAGGTTGCTCAAACCTCCGAAGCCGGTGGTTATACCTGCGATCTTGTCATGCTATAGCCTATCCGGGAATCAGCCTTTAAACGAGCAGCGCCAGAAGCAACGGGGTCTTCGGCAATACCAGAACTGCATCCGCAGACAAGCGGCGCTTAAGGGCCAACAAGGTCGCATTCAGGCCAGGGGGCCCAAGAAGCCTGAAGATCCCGAGCCTGGCCATAGCTCAAAAAGTCGGGATGGCGACCTTCATGGTGAACAGAGATCTGATCGAGACAAGCTCTGCAGATCCAGTCCACTGGCTACCCATGTAATATAGGCGCACGGCTACTCCCTCAGTTCGTTCCCGCATTCTTCGAAAACAAGTAAACCTCAATCTGCTCGGCAGCCGCGCCGACATTGGCCACGGGAAACTCCACCTTCTCGCGGACCTCCCAGCCTGCCATCTTCATCTGGTCCCAAAAGACGATCTCGGAATCATGTCTAAACTTGGTTGACAGCAGGATATGGGGGCCCTTTCCAGATTTTTGCGATGCAATATGATGCAGCTTGTCTAAGCTGCTAACCAACACCGGGATCACATCCGCGTTGTATGTGCAGTCACTGATGATCACCAAGTCCCAGTTCTGATTGCTACTGACCAAAGGGCCAAAGAAACCCTCTTTGCAGTCAAACCAATCTAGATTCTCGTAGGCAACGGCCGGCGCCACAAGACCACCCATAGCTGTGTTGAACAGCTCGATGTTTTGTTGTGCAACTTCCTCGGCATCTGGCAAGTCAGTGAGAACAATGCGATGCCTACTTGTTTCTGGACAAGACCTAGCCTCGGTAATAGCCTCGGCGTGCTCGACAGCTGGCGCAGGGGTGGTATGGCGCTGCGCAAGCGCGGTAGCCATTGAAATGCCCAGTGTGCCCACGCCACAGCCCAGCTCCAACACACTGAGGGCGTCGGCCCGCACTAGGTCCTGAGTCAAGGGCAAAAGTTTTGATGGTCGCGCATTGTGTGCTGCCAGCTCAAATAGCAGTGCAGCTGTTACCATTCCGCTGTCCCAAACACGGCGAGCAATGGAGTCCTGGATTTCCTCGCTGATAGCCAAGAACATGCGCTTATTCTGCACGTCGCCTAGAAGCACCTGGCGGTTGGTGAAGAGCTTGGGCTCAACACCTGGAAGAGCTGGCGTGGCGACGACGGGCACGATCATGGGCGTTTTTTGAGTCAGCAATTGCTGCATGTGCATGAGACCCAGATTTGGCTCGGCCGGCGAAACGAAAATCTTGGTCACATAGGAGCCTCTTGCGAGCACCTTGAGCGGCACGTCGAGTTTGCACACACGCATGCCAGCCGTCCACTTGAGCAGAGGCAATGACGGCTTTTGCAGCTGGTCATTGACCCAGTATGTCAAAGTCAGCGGGATTGGTGCCTCGGGACACAGGTAAGCATCGCCTAGATCAGTCGCGATGGTCAGGGCCAGGCGAAGCACTGTCTTGCCCTGGTCCCGAATGGTGACGGTTGGAGGGCGAACAAAGCGGATGTAATGCATTGTGGAATAAGAGCTCTAGACAGAAAAAAAGTCTTATGGCTGTAGATTTTCCTGGGGGGTGTTTAACTCTTTGTGCTTGCTCCTCTATCTCGTTGATAGAAGCGGCAAGTTGAGCAATGGCTGAAAATTCTTATTTCGATATGGCTTAGTAATCAATCAAGGTCTCGGAGGGGAATTTACAAGATACATGATGGCATGAACATTTCTCTCCTACAAAAAACCAGCATATCAAGAAACCAAAGCTTAAATTACACAGAAAAGTGAGAGAGCACATGCATTCTACTAGCCGAGCATTTTCTCACATTCAACACAATGGTCTTCGTGATGGGCCGGTGGTGTCCTTCAGTAGGCTATCGGAGGTCGCCGGATAGCGCTTCTTTTTGCGTGCTATCCCACTAAAGACTTCCGAGGCGCACTAAAGCCTGGCGACTACTTGAATCTGCGGGGCTTTTCTAGCGCGTGTTTTTGTTTCTACATAAACATATGGCTTCTCTCGTTCATCTTCTTTCGTGTATCATGCTCTTGCAAAATTAAGTGCTTCATGTACATCTTGCTTGCCTACTCCAATATAGCTACTTCGCAAAAACAAAGAAACGAAAGGGCAAAGCTTTTCAAAGGTTGCCCCAGCACTTTGCAATGTCCTCCAAGGCCTCATCCAGTCCCACTGCAAAGCAGCTTCTGACTTCTCTCCTTTCCGTCATCGAAGACCAGATTATCCCACTGACACGAGAGGGTGTCAAGACTGGCAGCAAGCTCTTCGGAGCGTCGATTCTATCCAAAGACTTAGAACCGCTTGTCAGCGCTACAAATAACGAGCGAGTTTCACCGCTGTTCCACGGCGAGATCCATTGTATCCACCAGTTCTTTACGCAGACCTATCCAGAGCCAGCGGCGCGGCCAGACCCGGCGGAATGCTTTTTCCTGGCGACGCATGAGCCGTGCTCGCTGTGCTTGAGCGGCATTACATGGTCTGGCTTCCGCCGCTTCTTCTTCCTGTTCACATACGAGGATAGCCGGGATCTATTCTCTATCCCATATGATATTGACATTCTCGAGAGCGTGTTCAGGGTCAAAGCGCCATCAGATACCGACGAGTCGCTGGCAGCGAGACCACTGTACAACAAGACAAACAAGTTTTTCACAGCTGAGGCTTTGGCAGACCTGGTGGAGCAGCTGGACGACGAGCAGGACAAGGCATTCTTTGCTGCGGAAATCCAGAGAGTTAAAGTGTACTACAATGACCTAAGCAATACTTATCAGGCAGGGAAGACATCTGGTGCCGAGACCTCAAGCCATTTCAAATAGGCTAACTGGCCCTATCTGGCTCATGTTTTCGCCGGAAAGAGACTGTTGCACAAGAGATTGTACGCAAACACATGTATGTAGATGAATGCATGAGTATCTAGAGCCATGCTACAGCCACTCCCTAGCCAGGTTTCTGGCTTTGATACTCACAACGGCTCGTATTGGCGGATGCTTCAGTGTTGGGCTAGGATATATAGTGTGATAGTCAAAGGACTTTTCGTTGATCAATGTCAAGGTACCATTTTTGCGGGCGTCTAAGAATCAGCAGGCCTAAGGATGCCACATGCCGCGAACCAAAGGCCACTGTGGGCGGTCTCATGGCCATGCTAGAGTACACAATAGCGGATGTGTAGAGAAAAAAGCGCACCAACCGTGACGATGCACACGGGACTCAGCGAGCAGGCGAGCAAACATGTACTTCATCCTAACAGGGCGTTGGCAAAACAAATACCACATGCAAGGGTGTTGGCGTCACGTACTCATTCTAGTTTGGCGTTCCCATAGCTCGAATTGCTCCTATCAAGTCACAGCATTTAAGCGCCCAACTGAATGCTAGACTCCAGTGTAACCCTTTTTCAGCGCTGACACACTCACCCCGCGCCAAACATCGGCCCTTATGTTGCAGGTAAGTCCATGCAGCGTCTTTTGCAATATTTGCAGATAACCCCCCTCCAACCCCGCGCCATGCTCAGTTCCTACACCAATTCTGGACAAGCCAAGCGCAGAGATGCAGAACATGTGCCATACAGTGCCCAGCAAATACTTGGTGCTGTTTTCTATCTTTATCGTAGATCATGAACAAGAAGGAGGCACATCTCGCTAGCTAGCCAGTAGGCAGCACGCAAAACTTGTCCGGAGATTCTCTAGCCCAGTCCGCGTGCCTGTCTGGGCGTTTCATAAGGAGGATTTTGAGGAATAAAAAGTCCAAGTCACATACTATGAAACAGAGAAACCACTTTGCCCATCTTTTCTTCAGGAGGAAGGCGAGCCACATGCAAAGTGGATCGCGGCTTCCCTTTTTTGAGCCCAAATCCGGTCCTGTCGTTCAGTCCAATTTTAGATACTTGCCGTTTTCCTGAGGTTTGGCCAATGAGAGAGACCTATCGTTCTAGAAGCGGGGAGGAGAGGTACAACTAGGTTAACTCTGTGCAACACTGCTCAGCCAACGTATGGACTTAAGCCCGGATGC
Source organism: Ceratocystis ficicola (assembly GCA_038407015.1). Classification (NCBI taxonomy): domain Eukaryota; kingdom Fungi; phylum Ascomycota; class Sordariomycetes; order Microascales; family Ceratocystidaceae; genus Ceratocystis; species Ceratocystis ficicola. The sequence goes on along the minus strand of JAZBQP010000054.1, from coordinate 32,614 downwards.
ACAGCATGCTTTCCATGCAATCGGCAGACAGACTGCCTTCGCTCCCAGCCAGCCTTGGATTGACCCCAGCTCCTGTGGTGCTGCACAGCACAGCACAGCACTCATCTAACGACTAGCAATTGTAGGCCACCTGCTGCACAGCGCCCTATAAGACGAAGAGAGGAAATCAGGCCTCAGTGCTCATTGTGCTCAACACGGACAGCTAGTTGACCCAGGGCTCTGGAATCGCGGATTCAAGATTTTCTTCTCGGCCTATAGAAGGACAATTAGTATGTAAAGTTTCTTTCTGCATTTGATGCTCCGAAATACAACACAACTCACCACTCTGATTCACTGTATCCTGTAAAGTGCTCCCTTCACAAACTAGTACTCACCCCCCCCCCTCCCCCCGTAAGATATGAGACGAGATTCAACAACTGAAACAAGGCTCTAGTGCGCGAATTCCAAGGTCGAGAGGTCATAAAAGAACCCAACACCAAGTGCCTAAATGCGATGTGCGAGGCAAGCGTTTCTGTCCAGTACCCCCCCAATACAGCCCAATGTTGAACTGCTTTTGGTCTCTTCTGAATCAAGTCTCATTAGTGAACATCCAATCACAGCAAGGCCTAGCCACAGAGCAGAGGCAACCAGAGCATCAGAACACATCACCATCTCATTGTCAAGCCCTCCCTCCTCTGGCCCCAGCCCATGCTCTGGCCCAAAAGTCGACGGTTTAATGTTTGCTATTATTGAACATTTAGCCCCTTCCCTATAACAATAGAAAGTTTGTTGGGATTGAAACCTACTGCTAATGTCAGTTATTGCTCTCACCCCTCCCCCTTTTCCTTGATTATTTGCAACATACTGTGTGCATTGCACTTACCATAATCCTTGTCTGTATAGTCTGCACACCCTGCCCCTGTTTGTGACCTGAGAACATCCTGCCACTTTTCCCTTCGCGTCTATCCCTTTTTTCAATCTTTCCTGCTTATTACATTCGGCTGTGCTTTGATGTCTTCCCCTTTCTTCTTGCTGGCCTGAACTGAGGGGGCGATACCAGACCGGGACCATTCGATTTTCTCCTTCCCCTGCCTCTTGCATCCGGTCAACGGTTGTTCGGTCTTCTTTTCTTTTCTTCTGGCTTCTTACCATTTTCTCTTCGTTTTCTTTTCATCGCTTTCTTCTTTTTTTTTTTCTTTCAATCTTTACCGTATCCCACCCCTGTTCCCTGAGCCCCTCACTTGCCTATAAAGACCGTCCGTATATAACAAGCCACCAGCAAGCCAAGCTTCGGCTATGGCTATAGCTATGGGTTGTGTGAAACAACACCTGGTTATGTCACCTGCCTTCTGCCTTAATGTGCCAGTATTGCACAGCGTAATCGATAAGCCCTGCACACAACGCACAAATTTGCAATTTTGAAAATAAAAAGGTTGGTGGTACAGTCTGACCGTGTTCGTCCCAATCTTGCAGAAAAGCCGGCTCAGGCGGGATCCGTGCTATTGCAATTTCGTATTCGTACTGCGTCAAAAACAAATATGAGTATACGATGAGACTTGGATCTCACATGTTGTCGTAAGCAAGCTATACCCACCCGCTGCTGATGACCGTCAAGAAAATGGAGGAAGCAGAAAAGGAGTAGTCTGGCCTCTTTGCTGCTGGCTTGAGACTGGCGGCGCGAGCAAGACCCGAGCTTTGCCTCGTGCGCCAGTGCTTCAGCATCTTCTAGAAAAAAAAGTTGCCGCCCACAATGGGAACTTTGCCGCAAGTCTAGCTTTGAAACCTGTGGCTGCCGCGATGAGCTGGACATTATTGCTCCCTGTTGCCGTCGAATCACAGTCTTTTGGTACATCATAACAACCTGGCCTATGCTTGTCTTGGTAAGGAGGAAGCGCAACAAAGACAAAAGAGAAGGATGTGAAGCTACGGAGATCGAAAGGAGGCCTTCCACCTCCTCAATCTGAGCTTTTCAGGGGGCAGGAGAAGGAAGGCTTTGTGCTTAGTGGGTCAGCAACTTGATCATCTTTGTTGAAATTCACTCTAGGATCCTCTGGCTAGAAAAGAAATACCAAGAGCTACAAGGTCGCACGACGCTAGGTGAATTATTACTGTTGTTTCAGTTTTGTAGTTGTGCGCATCACGTGACTCATGGCAACCAAGGACGCACACAAACATGTAATACTACGCCAGAACGCACATTCCCACAAGATTTCGTTCTGATTAAAAATTTGCCCTACTCAAATTGACACCTTTATGCACATGAGGCAGCTGAGAGTTCGGCCAGTAGCATGGGTATGGGTGCTTGTATGTGTGCATGTAGTTAGTTATCTTAGCGTCTGAGTAGCACAGGGGAGGCGTATGACTTCGTGCTGCAACTTTGGCAGTAAATGCGCACGGCTTCCTGGGCATGGTTATTGAGGTTATAGGGGGGCCCTGTTGATATTTCTTCAGATTAGTGCGCAATTGAACGGGGTCTGTCTACTTTACAGGACTGCATCTCACATCTACATCACCATCAACCGTCCACAGCGTGCTGCGGACCGCCTGTTTTGCAAAGCATCTTGTAGTTGAGTCGCAAAAAACACATTCTTTTATAAAACGAAATAAACCTATTTGCCCATTTTGATAATCCCACTCTAAAACAATACGCAAAGCATCAAGTTATCAACTAGCAGAAAACGGGCAAACAATCGGACGGAGTACTACAACTAAATAGCACCAAGAAATTAAACTCAAAAAGATGAACCAAGAACAAACCCCGCCTCTTTTTGGCAAACAGAAAACACAAAAAACAAATGTAGAGAAAAGAAAAGAAAATAGCGAAAATAGCAGCAGGAAACGAGTAAACACCGTCAGGACAGAAAACAAACTTGAACAAGTCCCCAAGGACTAGAAGGTCGCCCAACACAAGGTATTTTTCAAACACAAAAGCAAGCAATCTTTTAGAGCCATGCGCAGAAAAGAAAAGGAAAAAAAAAAGGCGAGAAAAAAAGGGGGGAAGAAAACGACGTGGAAAGATGCATCAGACGCTTCTCAACAGCGGAAACACCAGACCGAAAGCCAGCAACGGTAGTTCGTCTTGCACAAATAGTGGAAGAAAATAGAAGATCAAAACTCAAAGCCAGTCGACGCCTCACATTCCGTGAGATCAATCATGTGCCGGGGAGGTGCAGAAAGGAAATAAGCGGCAAACCCGCACTCATCGCAAGATAGTCCAAGGAAAGAGAAAGATGGTAGGGAGAAATGAAAAAGGCTTCCTGGATAAAATCCATGCGCTAGGGTATCTCAAAAAGAAAAAGAAAAAAAAACAATAAAAATTCGATGCGGCGGGGGAAGTGACTCCAAAATAAAAATTCTAACAGAATAAGTCTTGCATGCGTATTAGCCCCATCACTTTATCCAATCGATATAGCAAAAAGAAACTGCGGATACGATGCTCATTTTGGTTTGCGAAGAGAGCTTGTGATGCGATCGGGTACAGGTTGCCCTGTGGGAACAGAATTCTGGAAAATAGGAAATAAAAAAAAGGCGGAACAGAGCGGAGTTGAGGGACAATGAATAATCCAAAGGATAATAAGCCTGTGAAGAAAAGAGAGAACAAAGGACCGAAAAGTCTAGAGATAAGCATAAGGAGGGAGCACTGAGTGTGTTGATCAGTTACTGTGTAGGGTTGTGAATGACGTCTTCGCAGTTGGCATCCCAGCGGCGAATAAAGGTCTCCAAAGCGCGAATGAAACTCTTGGTTTCTTTGAGCTGCTTGTCCTCGCCAAAAAGTGTCTTGACAAACTCGATACCCGAGTTGCTTCCAAGACCACCCTTGTGGCTCTCAGCAGCACGGAGCATGGGGGCCTCGCATGACTTGAGAAGTTTTCGGAGACGGTCAGTCAGGCGGTCACCGCTGTCGAGGAATTCCTCGACCATCTCTCTCGATTTACGGCTGCGAATGTTTTGGACAATCTGGTCGCCAGTGCGAATCTTTCCATACATCTGGATCAGGAACAGCCAAAGCTTTCCGGCAATCTCGGCCTCCGTTCTGGCAGCACCATGGTGGTGGACCGTCCAGTCATATATCCACTTGCCAAGAGAGTTGGCGTCAAAGACAGAACCCAATAGAAGAATTGGATCTTGAGTAGGATCCCAGTTCTTGAGAGAGTATCCAGATGGAATGCCATGCTTCCGGGCATCCGCCTCAGTGGCAGCCCGTGGCTTCGCAGCCGGAGGAGCAGCCGAGCTCGTCGTCTTCTTGTGGTTGGAGCGCGGTGCGGTGGTAGCAGGACGCTGGGGAGTGGTCATGGAAGGGCGTCGCGTCGCAGTGGTGGGACGTGACGACATGCCTTGGTGGCGTGCGGAAGGCTTATCATAGACATCATGCATGGAATGGTACGGCCCGGCCTGTGATAATTCTCTATCAGTCGCGTGTTCCCTCATAGCGTCATCCCCGAACGAGTTGCGGCGTCTCCTAGGGGCCAAACCACTGCTACCAGGCAAGTGATAGTCAGATCTCCGACCCCGACCCGACGAAGCAGTGTAGACAAGAGCGCCATCACGATTGAAGAACTCTTCATCGGACTCTCCGCTCGGTGTGCTATCGCGAGTTGGAATGAAGGAATGGCGTCGAGAGTGGTTGGGCTGGAGAGGCGAAGTGGCGAATGAGGGAAAGTTGCGAGAATAGAGACCGTTACTCACATTAGCCGTTGCATATTGTCCTTCGCTGTTGTATCGTGGAGATGCGGTTGGCGGCCGAGGACTGTTGTATTCGCAATATACCGGTGTGGCGGTAGTACTGGTCGTCCGGAAGTGGGCACGTGTGGCAGGCCGCTGCGGGCTTTGGGTTGACGCAGCACGCGGGGGGGGTACGGCAAAGTATGGGTTGTAAGGAGTGCCACGGGGAGATGAGTGGGTTGTGCCGGGAGGAGAGTGGTAGGGGTCGGGATGGAAGCCAGTGTGCATGTAGCCCGGGTAAGGCGGCATCTCCGCGTGAGGCGGCGCAGGTCCAAGTCCGGACATGGTAGGGGCGATGGTAGGAGCGGGCGTTTAATGGATGGTTGAGGTGTAAAAAGTTGACGCCCGTTCAACTCCAGGGGATGATGTGGCAAAGTACGTTTGGATAAGGCAGTTTTGGGGGAGAAACTGCCTGTTTTTTAGATAGGAAAGCAACTCAGGTAGCTGGGCAGTTGGAGTGGATAGTGGTATAGAAGCAGCAGGACATATCAATGCGAATATTGCAAGTGATAAGGGCAGAGATCAAGCAGCCAGGTTGCCGGAGAGCACAGGACGTTAGGCTTGGGAATTTTCAGTCTTCAGGCGACCGAAAGGAGAGAGAAAAGTAGGAATTCGGGTTTATTATAATGTAGCAGTGTGGGTGAGGGAAGAATAAAAAATGATGGCCCAATATGTCGTGCTAGCGAGTCGCGGCAAATTGAGGGTAAGGTAAGATTGTGTAGATTGTGTAGAAAGGATTTACTGGAAAAAGAAGAGCGAAGGAGGAAATTGTATACAACATGAGAAGGCGGGTGGGACGAAGTTATAGCTACAGGACCTGTCTCCTGTGTCTTGGGAGGGGTGAGATATTGCTGAATTTTCAATGGGGGCGTGTCAATAAAACTTTAATTAACCTATTAATTTATCCATTAATCAATCCACAGTACGAATTATAAATAACTTAACCATCCTTTTTTTTTTCCACCCCTTCCTGATTTAAGCCTCCCTTGTTATTTCAGTCAAAGTTTGTGCTGCTCGTCGCTTTCCAGCAGTGAAAACTTGATCTGGGTTCTATCATCCTGTACCTTCTCTGCATATTTATTAAATCGATACGACAACAAGCTTTATAGCACCAAATGCGGCCACACAACCAGAAATGCCATAGCCTCCTCTCCTTCTCCTTGATCAATGAATTACTTGGCTCTGGAACGCAGAATCGAAAACTCTCAAGACCAGCCACACAGTCCAAGCCTAGCCAGCCATGCATGATCCATCATCACCCCATCGTTCTTTTCACAGACGGCGTCGAGTTTGAGCTTGACGCTTCAGTACTCACGCGCCAATTTCCAGCCTTCCATAGCGTGTAACTGTTATTCATTTTAAATGCCTGCTTTATGCCAACACCCAAGTCCCATTATTCAGCAGTATATTCTGCCCAGCCCGTTGCTTTGTGATACAAAACAATGAAACCTCCTAACCCTACTCTTAGACCAGAGCCTTAATACAACTCCAAATTGGTCATTTTTACACCGACGAACAGATGATCAATAAGCGAGATGGCAAGACTGTATTGGTGTTACAAATATTATGAAATGCTCACACCTCTCCCAACCACACACTCGAACCTTCTGTCAGTCCCTCAAAGGCCGGTGCACTACATAGAAAGTGCTACATGTTAATTAATAGGCAGCCCATGATGCGAATAAGACACGTAAAAGACCTGCAATGCAGAGCAGAACACTCTTGTATGGATGGACAGATAATCTGATAGACGTGTAATATTTTTGCGCACCCCTATTATTTCTCCTATTTTGATGAACAGAGAGGTAGCCCGGTGAAAAAGGGTATCTGTACTCCGTTGACGTAGCTTATCACGAGTCCTATGCTCTGTTTTCAACCAATCAAACGGGCAGCGGGCTAGGCAGAATTCTGTTTACCTGTGGCAAGAACGCTACGATGGCGAGAAGGTCTGTTACAGCCTGCGCCAAGAAGCTTTTTTTTGGGGGCTCGAGAGGGCTGTTATTGCCTGTCGTGTTGTGTCTTGTCCTTCGATCCCAGTCTCGCTCCAGTCCAAGGGGGATGGAATGATGGGCTATGGACTGAAATGCATGTGTCCCTCAATCCAATCCGACCACAGTCGGCTGTGTGCTTCGTGTGTCCCGTTCTTGACAATCGCTGCCTTTAAATTTAAATTCACGACTAAAGCAGGCATCATCCCTCCAGATTTCGAGTGTCTACTTCACCTTGTGCTCACCGAGCCTTTACCACCACACAAAACTCGGTTCCTACGAAGCAAAGAAGCGAGCGAGCACACCAAAAGTCCTCATCTTACCGGGATGGCAGCTAGGAGATATCAAAGAGCAAAGCTCATGCCTTGCAAATAAAACAGTTCGTATATGATTATGCAGCGGTGCTTGGGAATATGACTCTTTGTGACGCGAGAGTATGAGCGTCAGCAGGGAAGGTGAAAGTGACATTCATGCGATTCTCCTTTACTTTCACATCTTTGTTTGCCCATTATTATAGGACTCTTCGCTCAGACCCTCGTTTTTTATCTTGTTCCACAGAACATAAGAACCTGGACTGGGCTGGGCAGCACAGACTACTGAAACTAGAGATTTTCTAATTAAATCGATCAATGAAAAAAAGGGTGAGCACCCGGTCAATAAATAGAAGCAGGTAAAAGGCCCAAGGGAGAAGATCTGGGTTGAAGGGGCTTCACTGAAGGGAAAAAAGGACTCGAAGAAACAGCCAGCCAGGAACTATCCTAGGCCCATCGGAGGTCAGACAATTTAGAGTGAAGAGGAGCATGGGACCCGGGAATACCTGGTGGTAGTGTCTACACCCAACCGTGAGAAACACACGGCTAGAACGTAACATTGTTGGTGAAGTAGTTTCAAGAGAGTCTCCAACAACTGAAATGGCTTAAAGGGAGTGATCCAATGAGGCTCTACACGACATACTAGGAGGGCCGCGCTAGGTAGGCTGTAGTGCCAAGTAGACAAGTTCAGAATTAAAGGGTGTACCTGTGCGAGTGTAGACAGCACCGGGCAATATAAGAAAGCCAAAGGGGACACCTTTGTCACACCAAGTAACATTGAGGCCTGGTCGCCGCGGCCAAGCAGATTCATCGGAGAGCAGTCACATGGCATAAAACGTTGACGAAATGGCGGTGCAGCTAAAAAGCTGCACTAGTTGGCTCATGACGATCACATCATGAGAGGACTTCTCTGAAAATGAATGCAGTGTCGGTGTGAGACGGTAGAGAATAAGGCGCCATTTGAGGGCCACATTTGTATCTGGTGACAAAAGCCAGGGTACTCAGCCACAGGTTGCTGCATGCTGTAGCTCCCCCCCTCTTCTTAGACCGACGGCGAGCCTCGGTGAAGGTCAGGCTTCAAGGTATGCAACGACAAGGGCATATTTGGGGGAAGGAAGGATTGCTTTGGCCAATGGCCATGAAAGTTACAGCCCATAGATAGTAGCGAGAGGTCGACAAGGCAAGGCCGAAGGCGTAGCAGCCGGGGCCGAGCTACCGTGAGAAAGACAGGGAGAGAATGAGTACGTGTATATGTATATGTGTGTGTGTATGTGTGCTGCCGTGGCTTTCCAAGGCTGGGTTCTTTTGGGGCTGCACTGGCAGCAGTTATTTTTTCTCCTTTTGCTGTGAGTGTTTTTTGCACATTTGCTGTTCTTAGCAGGAGTCGAATTTGCAGCAAGTGTCGTCATAATCTGTGCCCATACATGTAGACAGACAGATAGGAATGGCACGAGGTCCCTATTTTGACAAGTCTGGTCGACATTTCAGCATGAATTAATAAAGCTCAGCCTTGTTTCATGGGTGGTTAACAGGACCAGACAATGGATTGCGATGACCTCATAGGAGTACCGAGGTAAAAAAAAATGATAAAAAAAGGACAGGATGTTGATGAGAAAGGAGGGGTTAAAGACCAAAACACATGAAACATCTGCTAATTCTCGCTCTGGAGGCAAAAGCAGAAAGGGCTGAAAAAATGCAACTTCACACTGTACACTACCGCTAGCTTTTTTTCGTTCTGTTCTCTTTCCCCTCTCCTATGATAGGATTCGTCTACATAATGTGTAGATTGTTTTTACCAGGCCACAATTGCCTTCAGGTCTGGACACTTGACCGCCCACCAAGCAACCTCCACGCGCGAGAAGAACAAAAGCGGAAACATGAAGATTGGGGATTAGAAGCCAAGTTGCAAAGGAGGGTGTCCAGCTTCTTTTCACCCAGGTCTTTTGTCTGCAGCTTCGGACACGGCCATTTAGAATGCCGCATGTGTGAGTGTGCGCCGCACAAAAGGCCGTTCAGTGTGGTTGTTAGGGTTTTCATGTCCTTGATTTTGGCCATGCTTGGTCAGCACGGACAAGAACCGGGCTGGTTCCTTCAAGCTTTTTTTTCTCTTTGTTCTTTCTGCCCTTTGTGTGGCTTTGTCGCCACATTTAACAAAGGGCATTCATTGATGCCACTAAGATACATTAGTCAGCTGACAACAGCGGGTCTGCAAGGATCTGGACTGTAGGCGCTAAGACTCATCAATTGATTGCTGGCTAATGTACATCAACAGCTTGGCTCCCAAAGCCAGTAGTCAATCAAGTCGATTTAGGCTCGCACGTCTAATAAAAACACCACTTATGCGGGCAAAAACCTTAGTCTTGAGTGAGAAGGCTATGCTCAGTCGTGTGCAGGCTATGCGGGTGAACTTCGATACACCTATGCAAGACTGGGGCCACAAAAGACACAAACAGGTTCTTGCTTTGCTTGATTGTCTACCTAATGGCAAGAGTCGCACATGAATTCTGGACTCTGGAATCGCACAACAGATATGGCTCATGCTTCCAGTCCTTGCTTCTGTGCCGGGGAGGTCCTTGGAGACTCGAGGCTGCACTTCTGCAGCGTGGTAGCAACATCCTTCCTTCTGTTAATCTACGTTGCAAGCTACCTTCTGGTTGACTCGGGCTAGGCCGGCGTATCTTGACAAGATTCCTCTGTTTCTCTCAATATTCCTTGCATATGTTCACGCAAAATCTTATCCTAAATCTCTGCAAAAAAAGATACGTTTCTGTCCTTGTGCGACAGATGTCGGCATAGTCTCTCCCATCATGCCTAATTGTTTATTGAGAAGAGAGGGGTCCAGGTTTCAAAGGAGCCAGGCGACAGATGGAGGAGGAAAAGGAGCCATCTATTCTGACAACAGACAAAGCCCTGGAAGCTTCTAACTGCAATACGACCTTTAATCTTGATCCTTGCTTACCATGCTTGCAAACCCCTGCTTCGCCCAGTAAATTGTTTACTTTACAATCCCTCTCATTCATGCATCGACCGATATGGATCACTCTGTTCGATATCATAGCCTTTTTTTTTTTTCTTTTCTCTTTTGTGTTTGAATGGGGCTACACACCTATTAAGCCGCCGTTTTGGGCTACTGCGTTATTTGCTACCTCCTCCTAGCAAAGAAACATATATTTGATTACTAATATTACTGTGGCTGAAGAGAAGGAGCCTTTGGCTGACCACCACAGCCCTTGTGTAAAGTATCTATTTGGTGCCACGGCTTGCATCGGTTGCCCTTGTCCAGGCTGCTGCCCCCATCAGCGATAAGCGGCCATTCTAAAGAAATACAACGTCTCTGGAATTCGACGCCGTTCTCCGCCCTCCCTGCAGATCCCATCCCTTTGCCGTTCTAAGAAGCTATGAATCGCCAAGGGATTTCCCTTGTATCGTGGCCTGGGTTTTTATTTCTTCAACCAATGGTCTCCTGTACTGGCGGGCAGCTGGGGAAACTTCCCAAGCTGATTTAGGAATGCTTCTTGGCCTTTGTCTCCCTCGGGTCTCTCAAGCTCTTCTTCGGGCGCGACTTGAGACTCCAAGGATCGATGGCTATCTCCTAAATATGCCGTGTGAGCAATGGTCAAGAAGAGCCTAGATGTATGCGTAAGTGGCTTTGAATAAGGGCATATCTTTCCGTTTAGCAATAAGCACAGTCTGACTTATAGCGATTTTTTCTTGCACTTTTGGTGCAAGGTGGTGTGGCTGCTGATGAATATGTGGCGTTTGCAATCTGATGTGAACTTGTCACTGAGCATGAGCACCCTTACTCCCCCCCATTCATACAGGCTGGGCTCTTGGTTTCGTGCAACGCTGCTGCTTTTTTGCTTCGCCACAAACTTTATGCCTACTCCATCCCTAGCTCGGCATTTTTAATACACGCACTAATCTTGGCCCCGATATAAGTCCTCGTGGGCGATGCTATCCATTCGTCCACATGGAGTGCTATTCTACTATGATGCTTGGGTCTTTCTTGCTTTCTTAATTCCTCGCCCTGGCTAGCTGGCCAAAGATCTTCCCGGATGAGGGAGCTTGTCTGCCATCAAAGGAATTGAATGAGCAAGCAGGTAGTAAGCTAACATGTGAGATAAGACGAGATCCTACAGCAAAGCACATACTCGCACAGCATGAACCACCACATTTCGACCATGGAAAATGCTGGGACTGGTGCCCGACAATGCCAAGCAGTATGGGCGAAACATTGGTATGTATTGTGCCGCTATCACATGAGCTAACGTCGGTGAAGTGAGGTGAGCTCACCACACAATACGGTCATTTTTTTGGTACTCTACATGAGAAAGAACCTGGATTCTTATTTTGAGGCCAGGTGGGGTGTGGTATTGGTCCATAAAGGCCTTTTTTTTTATCACCAAGGTATCTTTTTTTTTTTTTTTTTTCGTTCATCCCCTTTCCCCTCCTTTTTTCCTCCTGCAAATTCTTCTTTACCCCTCCATTTGCTGATACGAAGAGCTTCCGCGAGTTGTCGTGAAACACGGTCTGCACTACTTACCCATGTCCTGGGAGGGAAACAATGCAATCATATATTTTTCCAGTATCGTCAGGCCAGGACTTTTAGGTGTAACACTCCATGTGCGTACGCCGTGAAACGGACGCCCCTTCTCACAGGGACGTGAACGCCCTCCTGCTAACCGATGGACATGAGGACTCGAGAAAGAAGGTCACATGTCCTGATAGAGGAGACCGAACCGGGTCTTACGCAGCTTGGGTTTTCCCACCCACTCTTGCCGAGTTGTATTGTGCAAGTAATCTTGTACGAGCCCAAGGTTTATAGAAGAGTAATTGACGAGTAGCCCGTGGGGACACAGCATGCGAGTGTTAGGCGCATCTAGTCTCAACAACTTACAACAACGCCAAGAAAACTCTTGCTCTTTTCTCTCTTCCTACTCAAGGTGTCCCAGCCAGACAAGAGCTGTTCTGAGGCCAAGTCTTAAAATAAACCTTCATCCTACTTTGAACCAGCGCCAGGACCACCGACCAAGCAAAGAAGATTTACTGGGAGAAACTCATCATGCAAATTCCCTTTTTAGGAAACGGAAATGACAGTGAGCTAGCTACGAATGAAAGTTGATAGCTACTTTGGAATGTTGATACAACCCTGGATTGTTCTAGGCCTCGTGGATGCGGGACGCTAGAAGATTTTGTATTTGCCTTTGAGAAAGCCCACAGCTCTATACCCTACCCTGTATCGCATTCAAGTGCTGGGTATTGGCGAAAGAACAGCGCGGGGATGCTCTGTATCAGCAAACCAAGAGCTTCACGACGGCGAGTGTTTGTCATTTGCAGCAATTTTCTGCCATGCATGATACGCATGAGTATGAAAGCTGGAACGCTCCATATGACTCATAAGCGTCAACTACCAGGACTTTGTCCATGTGTTCCCAATTCACGGCTCTTTTTTTTGTATGTAAAAAAGTCGACTTGAGTTGTGCCCAATATAAATTAGTGCCCAACATGCATAGCTGCCACACAAGGTAGACACGCCTGCTATCAGCGACAAGTATTCAAGTGGTCAACTAATAGCTCAGAAATAGGGAGAATGAATCGATATGAGACTAGCCAGTATGAATGCAACGAGGGCTAGTTTAGGTGCTTGACGAGTCTGAGGCTTGGCTTTGGATAGCCTGGTGCTGTGGTACGTCTACGGATCACGAAACAAGTATCCCACCAACAAAATCAGGATAAAGCGTCAAGAAAGCAGGCAAACGGTAGGTGTCTGCCAAATCCAAAAAGGAAAAAGAGAGGTGTAGTCAGCCCGTGCCTCGTCTATTTGTTTACTTGGGGGTGCTTTGCAAACTCTAGCGGGAGTGAAGGCCTTCCCTGATGTTGCTCGGGAATGTTTTGAATGAAGAGAGACCCGAGGTGGGAAAAATAAACAAAAAATAATAACAAACATCAATAAAAATCGAAAAAAAGAAATCAGTAAATAGAGCTTTTTATGTTGAAAAAAGCATCCGCACAAACAAACAAATTTTCATAGACATTTAGGGGGTGCTTGCTTTTCCCGGCCGTTGATTCAAAAGTATGGGGGGGCCTCAAGTTATCCACACGCAAATTGTAAAATTGCAAGGCTATGATGTTCCACCCGGTCAGACCAGGGTTTTTCTCTGAAGTCGGAGGTAAGGGAAGGGGCGGTTCTGGTCGATCCAAGTCAAGTACTAATCCAAGAGCCAAGCAAATAAAAGAAGAGGTGCGACGACACAGGGATTAGCAAAGGAGGATGGCAGGGCAAAGAAGGCCAGAAATAAAGGATGGGAAAAGGGATATCTTGGTCTCATCAAGTGGCTGTACGACTAGAGGATATACCAGGCCGACTTCGACCAAGACAGAGCAATGTCCATTCTCAAGACATTCTGAGGGCAGAAAGCGAGACCACTCTTGTCATCTTGACCCATATTGGATCATCTTGAATGCCTAGCTTTCTTTTACTGGTGCTCCATGGCCATAGTACTGTGTTGCCGAGCCTGCATAACCTGAGGGGAGGGGCATGTCCTCAATAGCAGGAAGCTGGACACAGCCTCCAGAGATCATGGTAGAGGCAGGCCAATCTCAATCAGAGGGGGGGGGGTGTAGGAGGGTCGGGTCTCTTCGATCTGGGACTGCATCGAGAAGGGCGGTCTGATTTTGGTCTTGCTCATATCATCCCATCCAACGGCGAGCCCAGATTTTCTTTTCTCCAAGACCATGGGCTTGTCCTTGGCGAAGCGCAGAAGAGGGGCGAGAAAGGAAGAGTGTGTAAGGATTCGGTAGGATATCTTTTTTTCTTTCTCTTTGCAGGAGGGCGAACACGAAGCTGCTGATGCTGTTAGATCTCTTAATAGCAAACAGATAGACAAACAGGTGCACTCCCAGTATCGCACCAACGAAGACAGACATACATGCATACGTATGTACATGAATACATGAATACATAGCCGCAATCATTTGGGTGATCAGCAACGCTGTCTCTTTTTTGCCGTATTCAGAGTGCCAGATCTCGCTAAGAGCAGCAAAGATGAAAGGAATAGTCTTAGCATCGCGCGATATAGCATCATACCGAAGCACACTTCAACAAAGCCCTCTCGCTTTCTTGCTGGTTACCCAAGAACAGCAGAGATTTCGCATTTTTGCCTTTTGTGGTTGTGGGTTCTCCACTTTTCTTTTTTATTCCCATTGTTCTTGCTTTCTTTGTGCATACTGTGTAGATTTTTCTTCCAATAAGATTCTCACTAATGAGATGCCACAGACCAACATCATTCATTATATTCATGCTAAGTGCCAAATATTAAACGTCAACCTTTTATGTATCCCTGCGATCCCCCCCTTCAGGGCCTCCTCCAGAACGTCTTAGGGCGCTAGGTCTATGCTCACCGTCTGTTACCAATGGCGACGAAAGACAACCACTGCGCATTGGCGCTTCGCGTGCGGGCAAATCTTGACAGAAACCAGGATTAGCAGCGCAGAAAACCCTATGTTCTCTCTTTCTCACGGAGAAAGCGTCCTGGGGTAAAAGCAAAACGTTGTTGCTCGAGTTCCATTGCATCCCCTTACACTGCGTCGATCAGGCTAGCCAGCATTGATGCTATGACGTAGCTTCGGAGCCGATGAAGAGGAGAGCCCGCAAGCAGGCACCGAGTCCGCGACCAGGAGTTTCTCGAAGTCAAGGCTAACAAAATTCTGGGCTGGGTGAGTGAGCGTGCATTACCAACAAGCTACACCATTCTCCCCCGTTCTCCTGCGGGCCAAGAAGCACAGCAATGTTGAAGAGCAGCCTGCAAGAAGAAGTGCTGCTTGCCACAGAGATTGGCCTGCCTGGCAGCAGTTTTGCACTGTTGTCGAAGTTGTGAGATTTTCTCGCTCTCATTTTCACCTCAGCTTTCTTGTCTGTGCTTTTTTTCTTTTTTTTTTCATTTTCCCATGGTATTTTCACAGCAAAGATCAGAGACCCAGATATACTGCGTGTTGTATAGCCTTAAATTTAGTCTTCGGTGAAGGGAGCAGAGACCTCGTTTCTTTTTTTTCTACTGTCTTCCCTGAGAACAGCCGGCACATGGAGATCTGTGCTTCTTTTCGTTGCTGTTTTTTACGCAGGAAAAAGAAAATAACCGCAATTTGCCGAACACTCACAGGGCCATACCACCAATACTGCACAAGACCGGGGAATTGCTATGATTCGGTGGGCTTGCCGATATCTGTGTGACATCCGTGCCTACAGACATACAACATAGCTCTGTACAGTCCGTGGCCATCTCCAGCTTTCAAGCCCACTGGCCAACTATATAATGGTATATAAACAATCTAATCTCATGGGCTAACAAAGCTCGGCCTAGCTGCGGCGCAGAACATGAGCTGTTTATATCCTCTGCCACGTTAGAGCATTGTAGTACAAACAGACATTCATCCAACATGTGTCTTGGAGCCTGACATAGCGCGTACTTTCGGTCTTTTTCCCAGAAGAGACCAAATGTGCGCTGGTCCAGCGTCAGCCTCACGAGGTCGCTCCGGCATGCTTCCTGGTTTCAACGCGATATTCGGTGTACAGGTCACTGTTATGCAGATATACATTAGCCCGTTTGCTGTGTTGCATCGCTTTTCAACCAGCCAACTCGATCCAAAACAGGTAAGCTTCCCCCATCAGCCTACTGTCTTTAGTCAAATACACAGTACGATGCGGACGCCCATCGTTAGCTGCATGTACACACCGGAATAGAGCTTCCGTCGTAGCCCTGCCAAATAAAAGACCCGTGTCGGGAGGTCGCTAACAAAGCAGGCGTTCTGTCGGTGTAATCTTTTGCGCATGGGTCAAGAATAGGAAATGCTGACTGCTGAATTCATGGACGACCGTGAAACGGACTAGTGAGTGAGGGTCCTAGTTGGGGCATTTTCCAAACTACTATCATATGTGCTAGTTGTCAACAGAATCTCGGCCGGCCCTCGTTCGTCTTGCGCTTGTTAGTCTAAGCCGATAAGTCATGCAGTCTCCAAACCCACTGAGCACCGTCACAGCGCCAACGTGCAATGTCATCTAACACGCGGCCTTTAGCGCATGTACAAGGAGCAGAAACGAGGCATGGGGCCCCTCTAGCCCACCCAGTTTTATATCTTGTCCAAGCCAGAGTGAAAGGCAAGCATTGTGGCTGCCAGAGGTGGATGAGACAATGCCCTTTGCTAGGCCATTAAAGTAAAAGAAAGACAATGCAAGAAGAAAAGCGCCGCCTGACCGTGCAAAGAAGCGGTGTTGGTTGGGCTAGCACTTATCCTGCAGCGCCAAAGCGGCACGGAAACTAAAGAAACTAAACCTATAGCGCAGTCAGAAACAATCAAGCGGTGGAGTAGTCAAGCAGAAGACGAGCGCTAATTTAGGCTCTAGAACAGTTACATTCGTCAAAGTGCAAGTTGGTGATTAGTGAGTATGTGGGCATGTTGGTAGGGTTAGGGCTCTACAGGACCATGGACCTTTGTCTACATTGTGTCGAGTTTCCTGGAAAACTGTCTGTCATGGCAAGTGACAGCCCTTGTTATTGGCGATTGCACTTGTACCACTTCAGGAAACCATCGTCTTATGATACAAGAACTGTGGCTGCTTGCTGCTTTGGTGCTGGCACTGTGAAAATATGGCCTTGCTCTTCTTCCCTTGATTGTCCATTTGCAATATTTCACACCTCTCTGTCTCCCTTGACTCTATGTACCAGGGAACGAAAAAAAAAAAACAAAAAACACCAGTGACTGGGCTGGAAAGAAATGTGATCTCGGCTGGCTATTGTTTTGAGGCCCATCCTTGGTCCAGGTCCTGACAGGCAGACAAAAAATTATTGGGCTGGCTAGTAGGGTGTGTCAGTCACCCACCCACCCTTGAAACTCTCGTGCTCCCTTTATTATCCATCACAAACGCCTGACACTAGTTGTTTCTTTTTGTCCCGTCTCCTTCCTTCACTTTCACTGCCTGCTTGCTGTGCTAAATGGAACTCTTCTCTCTTATTATCGTACGAGTGTCTGCAGGCCTGTAGTGCAGGCGTTGTTGTATTGTGCTGTTGTGTTGGCTATGAGCTTGTATGACGAGAGGATGAATAGTGAGATAGCACACAGGAGCTTGGGATGAAAGGAGTTGGAATAGAATGTACGGTGTATGGATTCTCGTCATACGAAATGCCTTGCTATTGATCATTGTTTATTGAGGAGACTTGTTATGTCTTGCGATGTGATGGTGTAACCATCTGCCTTTATTTATAATTAGGGTGCCTGTCTGTATACGGTCCTGGCCTATGAGGTATAATCTACACACTGAGATATCCTAACTTGATGCAGGTACTTTTCATGGATTATCTGCTTCTCGTACAGTTCTTGTTCGCCTTGAACGTCGAATAAGTTAGGATTTAGTCGGGACTGACATAGCTTAGTACAAAACCAACCTAAAAAGGCGAGAAAAAGAGCATGGCTGTCATGGCCAACTAAATTCTTGAATTTACCAGCCCATGGATAGTTATCAATGTCACTCTCTAGTAGCTTAGCCCGGCTAATTAATCACACGCTCTATCTTTGGGGGGCGTAGGGGCAGAATAGCCACAACCTGCACAAAAGCTTGTGCTACAACCCTGAGACCTAACTTTACTTTGACTTGCACACCTGAGCTTTCCTGGGCACTGACACTGACAGACTAGAGCCAAGCAGGCCGGATATACCATACCGCCTGTTGCCCACTGGCTTGGTCGGCTGATAGGGGCTTCAAATCCGCTGCAAGCATACTTCATCTCCCAATTTCTCGCAGTTCAACTAGCAAAGGTATCGTGAGTTGGGCACTATTTGCTTGGCCACATGAAGGTCACTCCCACCGTTGTTCGTGGGCAACACATCTCAACGCCTGGTATTGTGCCTAATAGCTAGGCTGTCACCTGTCGTTGACTGGCTGATAAGACACAGCTGCCACTTCGCCATTAGCGCCCACGTACATCGCTGCTATCGTGGGACAAATGTGCTTTTGGCACCTGCCCTTTTTTGAGGCTTACCTTGGACGCCTGCTCCAGACGCAGTAAAGATGTGCCAAGCCTCACATTCGTCTACACAGGATAGTCTGTCTAGTACGGTGACAGCTCAGTGGCTGACGATACGTTGCATACAAACGAGGCCTACTATCGTTGGTTGCAAGAAAGCCTCTGCTGGGTAGAAGTGATAGGCAGAAGCTCGTCGAAGGAATGTCTACAACGGGCGGCTCTCGTCGTGGTGTCTCGATGTAGGATTAGCTGGGTGTATGAATACTGTGCATGCATGTATAGCCGTGTTGGTTTCTTTTACTCATGGAGGTGCTCTAGACTGTCGTTTTAGTGGTTGTCATCACGAACCTCAGCACAATGTCACCCATTGCAAGTCCAATGAAGCTCCACCCTTATCCTATACCATGTCTAGTAGCATTATAATATGCATGACGTCATGGGACACAGGCAGTACCGTCGTGTGTCCAAGTTTCTGTGTGCCCCTCCACCCCCTAGATAGCTCTGAGGGAATGGCAAGGGTAGGCAGGCCCAACAGCGAAAACTTTTCTTCCCCTGCCGGTCATGGGAGCATTGAAATGATTTTTTTCCGTTGGAGACACCGGCTGCTGGCTTGGAATGCTAGCAAGAACAAAGCTTTTACTTGGGTATGGGGACATGGCGAGGCGAAGCTCATGCTCCCTTTGCCGAGAAGACACACGCTTGCCATGTTCACTTGGTTTTTAGGCTGGGTTATTAGGGCTCTGGCTCTACAGACGCTAAGGCTCTGCTGCTATCGCTAGCTTCAAGATATCGGCCTAAAGCGTGGGGGAGGGGAGGGAGGGGCGGATAGTCTCACCACCACTACACATTGTTTTTTTTATTCCCCTCGAACAGGATCTAATCCAGAAATTGGTCGTCGATGATTGAGCCTGCAATTCTACGAAACAGATAAAGGGCTGTGAGGGAAAGAGTGAGCGGGATGGGCATCAAGCAGGATTAGGAACGAGACCACGGGCGAGCCTGTTGTTTGGGCTGAGCCCACAGATATGTTTTTGCGTAGGATCTGAGGAGGGTCTAAGGAACAAGGACAATGGGCAGGTGGAAATGGGGCAAAGGAAGAAGTGTCTAAGACTCTAATGGGACTTGGGGAGGATGGAAAGAGCCCATGGCTTGGCTTGCTTGATACATGGCGCCTCACTGTGATGGGCAGCGCTGGTGGACGAAGGCAGCGTTACGGGCGGAAAGCGGAGCGCGCCGTCTTGGTCTGTGAAGCGGTCTCCGATATTCAGAAAGAGGAAGAACTACATATACGAGGAGGGGAGGGACTGTTGCCGCCTGTATGCTGTTGCAAGGATGACTGGAGAATATTTTCGTGGATTCCATTGGCGGCAGTTTGACTGGCATAGATGCAAATTTTTCTTGGTAAAATCAAAGTCCAGCCAATCAAGCGAGAGACGACTACTCCAACGCTAGTTATATTCGGCCCAAGACAATATTGTTGCAGCAAGCGGCAAAGATGCGACTCTTTTTCTTACAACCCTACAGTGTGTTCCTTGGCTTGGTACAGTCCGCCCCTCGTCGAGTGGCCTCCATTCTATCTGTGTTGATAGTTTGCGGGGCAGGGCTGATTTGGGTGAGGCCGAGAAGCGCCGTTTTGTCTACACCTTTGTGTTTTTTGGTGTAGCTGGGTAAGAAAGCAGCATAGCCCGCCATGTGCATGTATTAAACTGAAGCCCAAGAAGACTATCACGAAGTCCAAGGTACCAAGGTACCAAGATGCTGGTGCTCGCTCCCTACTTATAAGCGGAGAAGAGAATGCTGTTATTTGATTGGTGCAAATCTTTCAAAGCCGTAAAGGCGGTGAAGGCCGTAATTTCTGCATCTTTGCTATTCTTGCCTTAGGTTGTAAGCTACGAACAAGGTAATTACTGGCCCATGTAGCTTTGACCGCCTGTATAGGGCTCTCGGATCTGAAAGAAGCTGTATAGAACATGGTTGAGCTGTATGTGGCTGCTCTGGACCCTCGAACAATGCCGACTGGTCGTGAGAAAGAGGAGATAGACCTCGCGGTGCTATGCTTCCTTTCACTTTTCCTCTTTTCTCTTCGCACGGGTGCATGTCGCGATCCCTCTTCTTGCTTCGTTCTGGTCTCGTACGGTCTGAAAACGACAAATACCCATGTACTGTGCTATGCCTATGCAGGTATGTAGGCGTTGCCCGAAAGGACGATCCTGATACACACTAGCAGGATCAATCAGGGTCGTTGTCAAGCTCTTGAGCAAGAAAAAGAAAAAAAAAAAAAAGAAAAGTGCGACTTGGAAGCTGGGAATTCTCACCGCCGGTTCTCAGGGTTGCTGTCTTTCTGGCATCCCTACCGCCAGGAAACCAAGAAGCTTCTTCTTGAATGACATCGCCGTGCTCTCTTGCCTGAAGGTGTGTATTGCTTTCTACGCACGGTAAACTCCCCATGCTAAAACGCAACGTTGGTACACCTCACATGTCTTTTCCATCTGTGTATGCCCATGGCTGAACTTGGCAGGGTGCAGTAGGCGCTGCAGCTGCAATGGAGAGGATTTTTCACCGTACATCAAATCAAGGCCATGTACTGTATGTCAAAAGCGCGTCCTAAGAAACCCCCGCTGGCCGGCATTGGCCCCAACAGCCTTTTATGTGGCATCTATCTATCAAGGCAAAACTGGCCCATTAACGACGGCTTGCTGGTACATGGATAGAACAAAATCCGAAAGAAAAGAAGCAAAAATAAACACTAGGCTGTGCCCAGCACCTGCTGCCCATACTGACAACATGTATGTATCTTTGATGTGTAGCGCCCAGCACATAGAATGGATGAGTTGGCACTGTCACAGCAAGCAACTTGCGGTCTGGAGCCCTGTCAGCTAGAGTCTACTAGGCGGGCTCCTTGGACCCATTGCTATGGCTGAGGATGACTAAAGGGTGGGGTGGACAGAGAATCAAAACTCGGAATCCCAATCGTAGGTAGGCGTGTGCATTACTCATGCATGTCCACGATGCATTTTCTGGTTCAAGGGCTGATCTGACGGAATCATTTCAGTCCTATTGTACTTTGGATCCGCTGGCCGCTGTAGGATGGAGGAGGGTAGATGTATGTATATGTGTGCATGCGTGTGTGCGTGTGCGTATGCGTGTGGATGTGGGATAGACTGCAGCAGCACCAACACCAATGAAACAATATTGTTAGGGCTTGTGTGAGCTACTGGCCGTGGACAGCTAATGTGGAATCAGGGCTTGATTCTAGGGCTATATCCCACAATATTGGTCTGCATGTCGAAATGTGCGTTCGGGTGCATTGAGGCAAAATCAAGCTCGGTTCCCAGCTCCGTCTCCAAGGGCCAAAGCTTCGGATCCGGACTCGGAAGATGCAGTATAATGACAAGATTTCGTAGATTAGAGGCTAGCCGTGTAGAGAACCTCGGCACCTTCCAAGGCAGATGGTCTAGTTGCCTTGTCTATGATGTGCTTGTTTTGACTCACGGGACATGTGTGTGTGCGTGTGTCAATATGGGGCGACTGGTAGCGAAGGCCAAAGGTCGAGAACCTTGCTACATAGCCCTAAAAACACCTGCGAGCTTGGGGTATCAAGCTTCCCCGTTGAGTGAGTTGTTCTTCTCTGGGGATCTAGAAGCAAGAATGTCCGTCACATGACCAGCTTCCCGGTGCGAACACGCACAAACAAGCCTAGGCTGATGCTTGGGAATACATGCTTTAGTCATGTGGTCCACACAAGAGCACAAGGCGAGACAGATTCTCACCGCTCGAATGACGCCCTAGCTAGTCTTGGGCCTTACGTAACTCCTCGGGGCAAGGCCTAGTTGATGTTTTCTGCGCGTGCGTCGCCGCACCCGCCCTAAGGTTAATCCTATGGTGTTCGGGAGCCTCAGATATCTAGGGGCCCTCAGATCTCGTGAGTACCCCATTGTTGTCACAACTACACAGAGAAACAGTACACTATACACAATATATCCAACGGTTAATCAGGTGACGGCAGTCTCACTAGACAAGCCCAGTAAGAGTATGGTGTAACCTAGGCGAACAAGCAGCTAGGAAAGGAACTACTATGGCTATAGTACTCGTGTCACATAGTACCGCACAATAATCGGAGGCCGGTGCTATTATGACTGCAACTTGTCATGCCGTAGTAGGTATGTCCAGCCTGAAGGTCCACATCTAACTGCTCACCAGATTGGGTCGCTACCAAACTGTGCTGACGTGGCCTCAAAATGAAATGAAGAAGAAAACTCTCCTATCTCAAGTGTGATGTAACCGCATGAAGGCGAACTGTGGGCTCATACGCAGAGGTGGTACCAGTACAAGATCCGGCAGTGCTAGTCGCTGCGTATAGTTGTGTACAAGTACTTGTGTTGATGTAGTCGCAGCCCGATCTCCTGTTTTAGCTTCTCCAAACTGCAGCATTTTCCACCCTCATGTGGCTTGTTTGCTGATACTGACATATCCATGCTCTTCGCTCAACCGTTAAACACTTCAAAGCGCCACTTCCCAGCAGCTTCTCGGACACATATGCCAGCATGTATTTTCACTTTCCGTTTCCCGTCCCCGCCACGTCCAGTGACTCTCGCCCTAATGCCACGACCACGTGGGCAGAGTTGGTTAAGCAGAAGGCTGCTGTCCCGGTCTCATTGCCAGCCAAATGCCCGCTGCCGTCGTACTGGATTCGCGGGGCGTGCGATGCTTACAGTGGCGGGGCGCTTCCAGATGCCACAGATGTCGTAATTGTTGGCAGTGGCATCAGCGGTGCGATGGTGGCCTGGAATCTCTTGCAAGAAACCACAGAGCCGATTTCGATTTTGATGCTGGAAGCTCGCGACGTTTGCTCTGGCGCAACCGGCCGAAATGGTACAACTACGTTCTGCTAAGTAATGCGCATTATTAGTCTAGGCTTATATTGACCGTGGGATAGGTGGCCATACAAAGGGGGATGTGTATTTTGGCTACTCGGGCCCTGGTGAAGACGACGAGAAACTCAAAATCATCCGCCTCCAGGAAGCCAACATCAGGGATCTCCACAAGATTGCAAACGAACTAGGAATCGAATGCGGCCAAGAGAAGTGCGATACTATCGATGTTTTCTACAGCCAGACGACGTGGGACAGCTGCAAAGCCTCCATCACCCAGCTTGAAGAAGACGCCCAGGACTCTATTGGAACAAAGCACTCGGTCTATGAGGCAGCGGATTTTCCCGCCTATCGCCAGTGCTTCACGTCAAGTAAGGGGCTCCAGGCCAAGGGCATTGTTGAGTATCCCGCGGGGAGAATCTCAGGGTACAAACTGGTCAGAGGCATCTTGGACAAGTGCGTTGAGAAAGGCATGCGAATTACCACCCGATGTCCGGTCACAAAGCTCGATAATAGCCAAGGCGATGGGTGGAGCGTCACAACGCCTCGGGGAGTTGTGAGCTGTAAGAAGGTTGTCCTAGCTACTAATGGATACACTGCTGGGCTCAGCTCCGTCTTCCACAAAGCGGTGATTCCTGTTCGCGGCGATGTTGTTGCTGTGCGGGCAACCCCTGAGGTCGAGAATGCCATGACCAACAATAGCATGAGTTTCATTTACTCGGAGAACGACTTTGAGTACATGACTATACAGCCCAAGGCAGAGAGTGCACCCTACAAGACTCTTATTCTGGGCGGTGGTCTATCTTACGGGCCCTCGGGTGTGTCACCGAATTTTGGCAACACGGATGATTCTACAGTCAATGAAAACACACAGGACTACCTGAAGAGTCTCCTGCCACGCATATTTGGGGAGAACTGGGGCACTGATGATGCTGAACAACGCGTGGAAATTGGCTGGTCGGGCATCATGGGGTTCACTCTTGACGGGGCGCCGTTAGTGGGCGAAGTGCCTGGTCAGCCGGGTCTCTGGGCCTCGGTTGCTTTCCAGGGAAACGGCATGACTATGGCTATGAAATGTGCAGAGGCGCTTTGCAAAATGATGGCGGGCAAAACAGACAAGCTGGAGTGGTTCCCGCAGTCGTTTTGTCTAACTGAGGAGCGGCTGAAGACGGATGCTTTCTGGAACGAATTTGGCAAGAGACAAGAGTAACACCAGGGCAATGCTTGCTTTTGTTAGGATTTTTGTACTCTTTCTTTCCTCTTTTTCTAGGCATGTCTTTGAATGGATAAGCAAGACAGCTGTTGCGATACCAATGGGTGTGTTTCCGATGTGCTATGCTGGAGTTCCATGCCCCTCCCCTGTTCTGGTTGAATGACAAATATTCAGGTTTTACTTGCATGTGTTAGATTAATGCGCCGTCACCGTCACGGGTTTGGCCTAGCAAGTAGCCACTAAGCCAGCCAGACAGCCAAGCCAAGCCAAGCCAAGCCCAGCCAATCAGCCAGTAAGTTACGATCAGCCAAGGCCAAAGATGTACCAACTTCAACTTCAGATGAAGCTGATTTGAGCCCGGGACCAGGCCAAGGACCCAGGATGCGCGAGCCATGCCAGCCAGCCAGTCGGAAAGGAAAAAGGAAAAAGGAGAAGAAAAAGAAAAAGAAGTCAGAAAAGGCAAATGAGGAGACACTGTTGGGAAGAGCAAGGACACACGACATTTCCGACATTGTGGTTCTCCCCCCTCTCGCGTAGCGGCGTAGCCCAGCGTTTGGGTCTTTTAGTCGGAGTTATGACTTAATTTAGGCAATGTCGGCATAAGAGAGGACCAAAGATTCGGGATTAGGATGGGGGGAGGGTGGGAGGTAGTTGGGAGTGGGAATAAAAGGGAGAGGGTGAAGTGAGTGGGTTTGGATGGGTGAATACAGGCGCGCGCACACACACACACACACACACACACACATACACACACATATGTATATGAAATGGAGGGCCCGCTCGTGCCCTCGCGAGGCTGGTGAGCTTTTTTAATTAACAAAGTTAGGGCCTGCGCACGAGGAAGACAGCAGAGACGAACGGAGAATGAAGGGTGTGTTGTTGTCGTGATCAGGGAGCCAAGCCCTCAAGCCAAGCCTGAGGAACAGGCAAGAAACGTCAACAACTTACAGCCAAGTCCTTGGGATTTTAACGAGAAGATACCGAACAGGCAAGGTAAGTTGATCAGCATGAAGAAGTTCTAGATAGGGGGAGAGGAAACGAATGGAGACAGGACATGGTCCCTAAAATTTGTGGTGGCCCTATGCCCGTTAACCCTAATCAGGGACGCGCATCATGCAGCACTGCACTAGCAATGGGGAAGCCCAGCGCAGTGAAGCGAAGCATTTAGAGGGTTGGGGTTAAAGGTGGGAGAAGAAAAAGAGGAGGCATGTATGCGTAGGGTTAGTAAGGGTTACATTGGGAAGCAGAGCAAGAAGGGCGGCAATCCACACAAGACGAAGAGCACGGGACGCGGAAAAACAGGGAAAAGTTTTCGTCAGAAAGGACGGGCGAGCAGAGGAGGAGCAGAGGAGCAGAGGAGCAGAAAGAGGGGGAATGAGAGAAATGAAAAGTGGATGAAATAACGTGAGTGGAAGGCCGAGACCTGGGCCCAATGAAGTTGGCTGAGAAAATGACTGAGCCAAAGGCGTTAGCATACTTTGTGCCGCTACCCGGGTCTTGGTTTTTGCAAGTAAACAAGCACGTTGCGTTGCGAGCAAAAGGTCCCGACAGTTTGGGTGTTGAGTGGCTTGACAAAGGGTACGCTAGCCTAGCTAGGTAACAAGGGCCAGGTCAGCTCAAGCAATTTGAGATTGAGCAGGAGGAGAGCTGGAAGGGCTGGCCAGGCTGACCCTGTCAAGCCGCCGGTTGCTTGTTTTACTTGCGAGAAGACGGTAGAGCGAGAGACATGGGAGACAGAGATGGGGATAGATGAAGATGGACGGGACGGCGAGAGATGCACAAGCACGCACACATGCACACACATGCACACACATGCATACACGCATACACGCACACACGCATCTAGACACACGACCGGCTTCGGACGTTTTGCCCTGGGCTCTTTCTTGCCCTCCAGAGCCAGAGTCGCACCCGGGGGAAAGAGGGAAGAGAGGTGGGCAGAGTCAAAGCAAAGCCAAAGTTACATTTGCGAGTGGCAGGCCAGGTCGTTGGGGTCGGGTCAGGCAGGCTCAGGCCAGAAGAAAGAGCCCAGCAGCAGCAGGCATCTTTTTTCTTGCTTTCTTTTGCAAGGGAGAGATAGAGCAGCCTCAGTCTATCTGGTGGCCCTTCCCTCTTTTCCTTCTTCTTTGTCTTTGTAGAAAAATAAAGGCAAGAAACAGGGGAGGCTAGGACGACAGGCATGTGGAATCATGCATGGCATATTGCACAGGACTGCATGTGCAACTTGATTAACTTAAGGAGGGGGGAAGACCGCGGAGGCCATAGAAGCCCGAGAGGTCAGAGTCAGAACCGCGAGGAGAGAAGAGACTTTCCAACTGCACGTGTCGAGACAAAGGGGAGACAGCACGAGAAAGGAATCCACATCAACCCATCACATTATCTCCACCAGAGTCATATCATTCCCCATTCCACCCATGGATCCAGCTGTAACGTTCTCCTCGCCCGGCCATTTGAATTTCCGACTTTCTCTGATGTTCCCACGTCCCAGTTCTACGGGGGCTCTGCCCATGTGCCAGCCAGAGGGATGTGGAGGAGACAGGAGGAGAAAGCACGGTGAACACTCTGACTTGAGGCTTTGAGTTGAGATTGCTTTTTTTTTTTTTTTTTTTTTCGGCTAGGCGAGAATGACGAGCGAATTGGAGATACGTAACCACAATGCTGGAAAGGGGAGAAAAGCAGAATAAGACAATACCGACGAAGCTGCTGCTTGCATGTCTGTGATTGCTTACACACCACCGACCGGCCAACAAGACAAAGCCCCAAGTCCCAAAAGTCCTTCCAGGACTTCCACAGAAGCCCAAGCCCCTCTCCCCTGCTACCATTGTTTCCCTTGTCTTCCCTGCTCTTGTTCCCTCTCAGGAAAAAATAGGTTCCTCTCCCTCGGGACCATGACCCAGCCAACCAGCGCTCGGCTCTGCTCTGCCTGCTCTCTGTCCTTGTTTGATTCCCTTTGCTGTTGTTTCGTCTTGTACCCAGGAAATGCTGTGCCGACCCGACGCTCTGTTCCTGTGTTGCTTGAGAGAAAGGCAGAAGAAGAGAGACAGGCTAGGAAGGGGCAATCTTACTGTTCTACGCTTGTGGACAAACATGCCGTAGCCTGGCTTGGCCTGGCTCAACCTGCAATTCTTACATGCGCATGTGCGAGGAAAGGGATAGAAACTGTCGTCCTCGGTTTCTGTTGAGCTGGTGGCAGCCTTTCAGAGACTTCAGGATGGGGATACTCGGGCTCGATGGATAGGGTTTGTGACATATAGCGTTTGATAAGTGTCAAGCTAACCAACTCCTCTTGAGCTTGACAGCTTCTATTGCTCGTTTATTTTTTATTTTATTTTACCATTTTCCACTCTGCACTCTTTCGCTCTTCCACCTTTTGCTTTTTCATTCTCATCTTTCTTCCTGTCTCGGGCTTCTAAATGACTCGCTTTCGTACTGCCTGTCTCTGCCTGTCTCTCTGTCGCCCCCTTTATTCTCGGGCGAGACCATGCATGTGTTATGCATGCATGCAACGCATTAACATGAACCTTTTTTTTGCTCTCTTCTCTTGTCTTCTCCCTCATCTTTGATTGAGCTCCCCTGCTAATTGTTGGCATCCCTGCTGTTCTGTGGCTCTCCGTGCTTTGATTTGATTGTATGCATGCAAAGAAACAGAAAAGAAAAAGCCAGTCACGGTTACGCTGGTCTTGGTATCAGGGAAGAAAGAGTGCGACTAGAACCGCCTAAAAGGGAAAACTTACTTGAAGCTGTTCGTCTTCACTTCCAGCTAGGCGCAAAGAGAGACGGAAGCTAAGCGAGATAAAAGAAAAGGTTAGCTCGACAAAGCCTGAGCCCGGGTTTGCATCTAGGCTGGCTGCCTTGGCTGGCCGTCCTAATCTCCAACTGCGTGAGATGAGTTGATTTCTTTTTGCTTCATTTATCTCTCTGTGTCTTCTTCTTTTCTTCCTTGACTTCCCTTGGTCATCTTCCTGCCCTCTTCTGTAACATTGGCATAGTATTGCCGTGGATCTGAACTTGTCTCGATGTGGACAAGGCCTGTTTGAACATTGCTGGGCCCAGTCTCCTGGGCCTGCTTTTTTACAAGAAGAAAAAGGGAGCGGGAGAGAAAAGAATTGCTGCCACAGAGACCGGCCGTACTTTTGCCATGTAGCTTGGGGCTTGGGTAGGAGATGCCAAATCTTCAGCATTAGCACAAGCGTTTGCTTATATTAGCACATGCACACATACATGCACACACTCAGCAGACGTAAATATATATTCAAGTTCAAGCACATGCACACACTATAGCTCACATTCGAGAGCTTCAAGCATGTTCGCTCGTCTCTGTCTCGTTGCTTGTGGACAAAGGGGGAAAGAATCCAAATAGAGAAACACTGTAAAACACACACTAAACCTAACACATCTCATTTGCCAACATCGACCAACTTGTTCACTCACCGTTGCAAGCTCCCACTGCTACCGTTTCTCCAACTCTCTCTTGTCTTCTCGTCTGACACCCTTGCCAACAGCTTATACACACATTTATTTCTGCCTGGCGTTGCTGATTCGGTTCCCGCGGCAAGCTTACCTCTCGGACAGGCTGGTCGCCGTCCCCATCTGTTACCTTATTCTCCTCTCTTCGTTTATCTCTCTCTCCCTCTCTCCCTCTATCTCCTTCCACCCCTAGCACAGACTTCTCTCTGTCTCCCCTCAGAAAAAGAAACGGCCAAAAGGCACAGACCCGAGGAAAACTAAACACAACACCATCCTTTGAAGAATAACCCAAACAAGCCCTTGGCATTAGGACCCGTCTGCTCTGATTTTTTTGCTTCCACCACTCCTCTGCTTCCCTTGCTGCTTTCCAGCCTCGAGAGTAATAACAACACAAAAGATAAAGACAGAAACCCCCCCTATTGCCCTCGTGAATCAAAGCATAGCAACCCAAGGCTTCAGTCGCCAGTCCAGTCCTCCACTCCCTCGGCTCTGGAGCTCTGCGTATCTACCAGTCTAGGTTCTGCGTCATAGCTGCAACATCAAGTAGCAACCGGCCGGAATCTAGCATAAGCTGCGTACCCAGTCTCTGGTCCTCGTCTCATCCTGTCTCTCCCCTTCCCTTCTAGCCTGTTCTCTTCTTCTCCCTTCACTTTATTCTGTCTCCCTCTATAGAGACACCGTGCTGCCGACAAACTATTGCCAGTCACTTGGTGTTGCTCTGTTGCTGCTACCCGCTACTCCCCGGGTCTGGACTGCCTCTTCCCTCCATCCCTAGGCCTCTAGCTGCCCATTGCACATCTTCTTCTTCTGGTCCCTCTTTTTTTTCTTTTATTGTTTGGCAAGCCACTTGGATGGCTGGCCCTTTGAGACTTTTACTTCGTCGTTGTTCATCCTGCTCTAAATCCTCTTCTGCTATCTTGTCTTGCCCTGCCCGACATCTCCCCCCCTCCTTCTAGCAGGGTCCTTGATATAGTCACGCCCTCTACTCTACGCTCCACACACACACACACACAAATCCCCTCTTCTTCCTCCTTTCCTCTTCATTGCTGACCCAGCCTGTGATCCATTCTCTTCCACTCACCGCGTTTCCCACTGCAAATTTCTTCCAAGTAGCTGTGTTGTCGATTTGCCTACCTGATACATATCCTTTTTTCCTTTTTTTTTTCTCTCAAAGCACCACACCCTCTCCCCCCCTCCTTGGTCTCTGCCACCTCTCTGCCTAGCCTGACTTGGCCTTGGCTTTTCCTCCATCCATCTGGGCGGTCCATCGTGCAGCAGGTCATTGCAACTTGACAAACCTCTAGGTTTAGAAACCCACACTCCCTGCTCCTTGAGGCATAGTGACAAGCTTATCGAGCCCAAAAAGAGATCGCAGAGCTTAGAACCGAAAACCTTTGGCTGGACGTGCTAGCCAGCTAAAGACACAGCAGGAGTTAGAATAGAGGCTGGCTGATCAAACATAGTGATAATCACAGTCAAAAGCAAAGCGTGCTGGAGTGACAGGGGCCAGGTCGCCGGTTTCTTGACGATAGCAAGCCAGCAAGCAAGCTGGTCGAACGGGTGATATTACCCTCTGCTATTGCTGCTGGAACCACAACTGCAGCCACAGGTTACAACCCTCCTTGACCGTCCACTGGCCTAGCTGCCATCGATTGGGCTGCTATTGCTACTGCTACTGCTACTGTTGCTGACACACTCATACACCTACTTACCAACACGCAGTCTCGATCTATTACTGTTGAGCTACTTATCAGCATAATATTCTGCTGGTCTTTGTATACACATACTGCTAGACAGGTGTCTCTCGCTGCTTGCTTTTTACCTTTGGGCTTTTGTCCTGGCTTTTCCATTATTTGATTACTGTTACTTGACGTAAAAAGCCCACTGAAAAAGGGCGTAGGCATTGACATAGATAAACAAGGCAACAGAGCGCAAGCTTCAACGCTCTGGAGAGGGGGCTTTATTCAAATTAAGCCCTTAGAACAAGGTCACAGGGCCCTCCTCTGTCTATTACTCTCTCTGTCTGACGATTCGTCTCGCCGGTTATTTGGACGCCAGCAGCGCCCTTGGCATTCGCTTATAGCACTACTTATAGCACAGCACGTCTTATAGTAGGCATCAACAAGCTACAAGTTACAGTCTACAGGCTACAGACTGCAGACTGCAGACAACAAGCTACAAACTACAAGCCAGTCCAGTTCGTCTCTTCTTGTCTTGCACTCTCCCACTCCTCCACTTGACAGGCGCACACCCACATATATTATCTCTTCTTCTTCTCATTATTCTTATTCCTGTCCGTATCCTCATTCTTCTTCTCCCCCTTCTTGTCTCCCCTCTTGCCTCTTCTCTTCCTCACTTCACTTCTTCTCTTTCTCCTTCTCCCCTTTCCACCCAAGTACATATGTACATCTCTCCCTTTCCCTTGCCCTTATGCCATAGTTCCTCGCCACTACCAAACATCGTGAAACTTGTTCCAACTTCCTCAGCATTTCTATCTCTTGTCTCGTGCCTGTCATGTCGGAATCTCCGCCTCACAAAGCTATGCGGCGATCCCGCACCCACCAGAGCCCACAGGATAGTCTTCAGCGGGATGGATATAGCAACAGTAGCAGCAGGAACAACAACGACGACGAAGACCAGCAAATGGACAATATTGCTGCCACAGTGGATCTGGCAGAGACCATCAGCCTGACCGAGAGTATACGAGGTCATGTTGAAGAGGCTGGCTTGCGCTACCATGCTTACCATGCCGGAAAGTACCCGTTTCCCAATGATGTCGTTGAGCAGGACCGCGATGACTTGATCCATCATATACTGGAAACAATTTGCGGCTCTGTCTATCTTGCCCCTGTTGAAAACATGCTCTGTAACGATGGTGCAAGAGCTTTGGACATTGGTATGTCTTGTGTGCTGTATTTTGCCCTAAACTCTCCGCTTGTGTCTATTCACTAACCAAATGCCTCAAGGGACTGGCACTGGTGCGTGGTGCCTGGCTAGTAAGTATCTTGCATGTGTTGAGCATGTCATTTATCCTCCCTCCTCTCTCCCCCCCCATCCTCTCTTTCCTGAAACTAACTAGCCCGCTGCCCAGTGGCCGACTTGTTCCCTCAGGCCACCTTTGTAGGCTCCGACCTTTCCCCCATCCAGCCTGAGACCGTCCCTCCCAATGTGCAATTTGTCATTGACGACTTTGAGCACGAGGATGGCTGGGCCGATGATCCGGAAACCTACGACTATATCCACGCCCGTCGCGTGTTGATTACTGTGTATGATGTGGCCACACTGATGAAGCACGCCTTTGAGTATGTAGTCTCCTCCCCCCCCCCCTCCCTCCTTCTCTGTCTCTTCCCCATATGTTCCCTCCTTGTAACTAACTTTGCCCGCTTCCCACCCTCTTCCGCCTGGGCTCAAACAGCCATCTCAAGCCTGGCGGCTGGATCGAGCTCCAAGAATTCACCAACACCATCGAATGCGACGACTCCAGCTACACCGAAGAAACAACCTATCGTGTGCGCGATTTCATGCAACTTCTCGGCCAGGGCCTTGCTGCTATCGGCACTGACATACACGCCAGCAACAACATTGAACAGCATCTAACCGCCGCTGGCTTCACTAATATCACTCGCCAGAAGTTCAAAGTCCCCATAGGCCGCTGGCCCGAAGATGGTGTGAAATCGTCCTGTGGCGAAATGCATCGCGAGTCCATGCACGAGGGACTTATTGGACTGGCCCGCAAACCGCTCAGGGCCCTTAATTGGACAAGCCTCCAGACCGAGATGCTGTTGGTTGAGGTCCGCCAGCACCTGAACGATAGTAGCTTCCATGTGTACATGGTGTTCAATATCATCTGTGCCCAAAAGCCGCACGCGTGATAACGTGCTAGTTAATTCCTAGCAACTAACCGCGGATATTTCTCACATCAACAACTTGATGTGCGAGAAAGCCACCAAGCAAAACAACTTAAACATGGTGACAAGGAAAGAGAGAGAATAGACCTGGGTTCCGGGCTTTTGCGGGGGGGGGGGGGGGGGGGGGGGGGGGGGGG
>JAZBQP010000053.1:0-98327 GCA_038407015.1 Ceratocystis ficicola | reverse complement strand
AGGACAAAACCAGCGTACTCCGCCGGGGCCAAAACCCTGTGCCGATAGCCGTTGGCCTTCCGGAGTAGATAGTATTCATGTTTGCGGCCACAGGCCAAAAAGACCAGGTAGCCAACCCTGGAACCCCCTGCGGGGACGCCCTCGGGCGATGCTGAGTTGAAGAACCTCCCAGTGTTTACACTGGGCCTGCGATGGTCAAGGGAGGCTTCCGAAGCTCATGCACACCCGCAACCGCTGACCGCCCAAGAACGGCCCCGGATGACGACATCATCCCCGGCTAGTATTGCCCGGAATAAGCCGTCGTATTATTGTGTAGAAACAATCAGGTAGACGTTAAATAGTACAAACAAACAAACAAAAAGCGGATGCAGGAGCATGGAGGAACAACGGCCGAGGATGGAAGCCACGCTTGCACAGAGGAGTCATTCCAGGGAGGGCGGAGAAGGAGACGAACGTTTGGAGTCAGAGGGGTCGGAGCCGGAGATCGAGGTTGAGCCTGGAGGAAGAGGGGCAAGAGCGGGAGACAGAGGAGAAGGGGAGGGGTCTGAGGTGCGGAGGTCACGGAGGCCGAGAGAACGGGAGGGGCAGAGGTTAAGGGGATGAGTGAGGAGGATTGGAGTGAGGAGGGGATGGTTTTGGAGAGAAATACCACCGGGAGGATACGGAGATGTCGAGGTGGGTCCAATGTGACCCGGCTCCCCTCGTCGGGGGATAGAAAACTGCGGCGGTCAGTCAGGAGGTCTGGAGGACGAGACCAGTGAACCACGCCGGGGCTAGAACCTCGTGTCTATAGCCGCTGGCCTCTTTTACTAGATAGTTTCTCATGATTGGAGGCGCAGGTCAAAAACACCAGGCAGACCCTGGAATCATCACGAGCCTGCCTTCGGGCCATGCTGAGCCAAGAACCTATTGGTGCTTACACCGGGCCCTTTGTCTGGTCATAAAAGATCTTCGAAGCTCACGCATTCTCTCTAGTGCGTCGTTTGATCTACGTGATTTCAGTAGACGTTAAATACAACAACAACAAGAGCCGGATACTTGGTGAAACATATCCAAGTTCAAGCTTAAAGCTTGGCACTTCGCAGTAAGTTTAAATTTAAGGCACGAGGTAAACTCGGGTGAAAAACAGGGGAGAAGGCGGCGAGGATGTGAACGGGGAAGAAAGAAGAGAGGGGACAAGAGAGAGCAGGAGGTCTTGTTCTTCCAGAATCAGAGTGAGATGTCGATGAGGGCTCTACAAGAAGGTGCTGTGCTAAGGGAGCTCTGCTTCCAGCAACCAGCAAAGGAAAAAGTATCATGAGGCAACATCTATGCATGTGAAAGGACAAATCAGCTGTACTCTATTGGAACCTACCCCCGTGCCAAAATTCGGCGAGCTTTTACGTTTGCTTACGCGTGGTCGTTGCAGATCAGAAACACCTCAAGCGCCGCTCTAGGGCTACACTGGATAGAGAGCCTTCCGGGCCCTTGGGTCAGACCATAGAAAGCAACTAGAAATGCTCAAAATCTAAGCAGATCTGCTGCATCTGTTGACAGCCTGGGAGTTGCGCTGGAAGATGGCATCATTTAGCTGCGAAATAACAGCAGGTGAATGTAAAAAGAAAAAGTGCAATTCCAAAAGTAAATTCGGTAGCCGCCCGGGAGTTGCTTCCATTCGGAGTGTGTCGTCGTGTTGCTGCCAAATAATAGTACCAAGCCTCGAAGAAATTGATGATACCCTTCTTTCTCCTACCATTCAGGCTCATGTTCTTCTTTCCAAGAGGTCTTATAGGCTATTATTAACTGTAGTAGAAAGATGGAAAATACGAAATATATTTATAGATAGAAAGTATGAAAATTAGATACTTGGCTCTAGAGCTTCTGATATGAACTGCGAGGCTGATACTCGCAACTGGTGTGACCAACAAACACCTCTGATTAACAAGATCAACATAACAAAAAGGAGAATAAGAAAAAAAGAAAGACTAAGCTTAGGTCTAAAAGCCATGCTGAAACGCCCATGCCCTTATGCATAGCGCTCCCTTAAAGCCTTCTCCTTTCCACCTCTACCACTCATCGTCTTGCGTGCCAGTTCGACTAGATCGCCTGGCAACTTGGGCATTCCAAACTCGAATGTGGTAGAGGCTCGAGTAGTATCCGCATTACGTGAATCATTCACAGGTACCACGCAGAAGCTTTGAATCGGCCGGTCTAGGTCGGGCCACAGGTCGCCAGGCAATGAGTCGCCGTGGTCGGAGCGAAAGCGTCCTGTCTCGGTGGCGTCTAGCTGCATAAGGCGGTCAACCTGTTCGCATGCCTTGGCCCATACGTGGTGGATACGCTCCTCTACGTGACGACGACGATCGGCCTCAACAAGCAGAGCATGGTATGTGCGATGATAGTCGTCAAAGCAGCGAGTTAGTGTATCCATAGAAATGAGATTCTCGCGGACGTCGCGCTTCTCCAGCGCCCAGCGCTGCGTAAACAAGCGTTCGGCTTCGATTAGTTCATTAATCTTAGTACCACTCTCTTTAAGCATGGCAAAAGCATCTAGTGTGTGCAGGTACCGTGCCTGGACATCGTCAAGTTTGTCACGCATCTGGGCGAGAGCCTGTTCGATCATACGAGTTTGTTCGTTTATTTGCGCACTAGTGTCATCAACAATGGTGGAGTCTTCCACCACAACACTAATGAGTTGCATGAACTCCTGGGCTGTGACAGGCTTCATCTGGTCAAGCGAGTCATGCTGCTGAGACCAGATTTCTGGGGCACGCTCACGAGCCAAGGCGAGTGCGCCGGGCATGCTTTTAACAGCTACTAAGCAGTGATCAAAATGCTTGGATAGAGAGTCAAGGCTTGTGGCGATGTCATCAAGGTTCGATTGCGCCGAAGTTTGGAGCTTGGTCAGCTCGGGATCATGGGGCTTATTAGCTGAAGATGGGCGCGCTTTTTCCTTGTCTGTTGCGTTTGGGGCGGGACGGATGCCGACAAGAACCTCTAGAGTTTGGATATCAGCTATAAAGCGGTCACATTCGTTTTGGAAGGCCGATCGTGCGTCCTATATTTGAACGAGAAAAATGGTTAGAATACGGCATGAGTTTGTCAGTGACGTCATAGTTTAGTCCATGTAGCCAAGCCTTGATCTAACTTACTTGGAGTTCGTTGACAGCAACGCCAAGATCTTGTTCAATGCTCTTGACGTTTTCTTCCTCGGCGAAATCTAGCAATGTGCGCGTCTCTTCATCTTGCGGTCGCAAAGCCTTGTGGACTGCAGTCTGGCTAAGCATTATCAAACGATCTCGCAACTGGATATTAGCTTGCTCAATATGTACTAGTATTTGTTTGAAATCCGCATCAGCAAGCTCTAATGTACTCAGCATGCTGTCTCTAAGCTGCTTCAGTAACCTGATCTGGCTCTTAATGCCCTGAGCTATGAATGACGTCTGTGTTGAGGTGACGACTGCATCTTCTAGTAAAGCGGTGACCTCGGCAACGTTTCCAGTAGCGTTAACGGCGTTGGCAACAGAAGCAAGACTACTTTTTGCCGCCAGTAGGATATCAATTAGCCTCTCCGCGGAAATAGTTGGCTTTAGAGGTTCAACAAGACTCTGCCGACGAGACCGTGCATAGTTGTGTGGTTGTGTTTGAGATGAAGGCTGTTGTCGTGACTGCTTGGCATCGGCCATCTTTGAGGCTGCTTCTTTAGCGGTATTTAAAGAACCGTTTTTGAAGGCCGTGGTAGGGGTAGTGCCAAAAGCTGGATTGGAGCCCCGTAGGCTAGCCATGGCAATATGACAGCTGAAGCTTGGGCGCTTGAGGCGTTATGGCGGGGTGGGAAGAGCTTAAATTGTGCGGGTTCGGGGGCGTAGGCCTTGCGCTTGTATTTGGTGCTGGAAGTCCGATAGACAGCCAAAAATCATTAAACCTCGTTGAGTTGCTTGGTAGGTGTCTTTTGAATCGTAATTGGGCAGTTAAGGCTATAAGGTTTGCCCGTCACATGGCGCATCAAAGAAGGGGCGCACAGCACGGCAGAAGCAAAAAACGGAGCCAATCGGCACGTTGTTTACGTATCGACAAAGAAAGGGACGGTGGAAAGTGGCCTTGAATAGCAAGGCGTTGACACTGTCGGCATCGGATTTTCTGGTGATGGAAAGCGCGGGTAAGAGATAGAAAAAACTTGGGTGGTGTATTCTTTTTATTGTTTTGTGTCTCTAGAAGCAGAATGACGACAAGTTTTTAGGTTAGGAGAGGCACATCAATAGATGCATGAACTGCGGTAGATGCATATTTACTCTCGTGCATCCTTCCTTATTCTGTGTTACCTTGCCGTTTTCTTTCCATCTCCAACTCAATGCTTTTGTCCAGGTTTGGGCTTCCGAAACCCTAAACTTCGAAAGGCCCTTTTGTTTGAATTCTTCGACATCTGACCATCGCAATCCCACAATAACGAAACGAAATATTCTAGGCGGAAGCTGTTGACTGATGCCATCATCCAGAACAACCCCTAGGGTGCTCATCGGAGTCTCGTCGACTAACTAGTCATGACTATTATGATGTATTCTGGTTTTGTCTAGCCCAGCCTTTTGTAATAGAGGACACAGAAATAGGAGCCACAGGGATGGCTTTGGATGGGCGATATCTTTCCTGCCTCTTTCACCACCCTTCATGCTCGGGACGTGGCTGGTATCTCCCCCGCCCCCGTACTTCCTCCAGGCTGGTATAGGACTCTGAATTCGCCCCCTAACACCCTAGAGTTTTTCTTACATGTCTACCTGCTTATTTCTCTCTAGGCCTAAGTGATCTAGAATTGACAGCGCTTGTAGTTTCTTCTCGGACTCTTGCTTTTGCAGAGGCCTAAGGCTCGTTTTGTTTTACCGATGATATCCGCTGCCCTGGGGTTATGTGGTAGCTTTGTTTGCGGTGACCACTCCCTGAAGTTTTCCATCTTGCCGTTCGAGGCGATAAGTGTCCCTGGGGGCCATATCTAGTTCATCCGCCTCTCTGCTTGTTCTTGTTTGACGAGCCACATTAGGAGCGGCATGTTTTATCCGCTAGCTTCAGGCTTCAGCCCGGCGGAGTTTTAGATTTTTCTAGAAGCACCTGAACTTGAGCATATTCAACGCCCACGGGAATCGCGGAGACCAAACGACGCTTCGCTAGAAAAACGTTGCGCGATACGATGACGGCGTTTTTATTATCATCATTATCATGCTATTTCACGCCCATACTTAAACTTGAAAATATAACGTCAATGGGAAATACGGAGATCAAACGACGCCGGATTGGCTACAGGGCGGAACTGATACTCTAAAAAGCTGACCGCAAGTTTGGGGCGAGAGAGGCGCGTATGCTTCCAAGCAAGCTTGTTACTCAACTTCACCCCTAATCGTTGAAGAGCAAAAAAAGAAAAGAAAAGGACAGGAAAGAACAGAATTCGTACCTACAAGTAAAAACGAGCGCTCCGCCCCTCTCCGTGCTAGCCCGCCCCCTGTTATGCGTTTACTCGACAAGCCCTCCATTTTTGGGCCAAGTTTCTCTTCTGAGTATCTTCTCTAAGGAGTTTCTTCACAAACCTTCTTGTCAGCTTCGTAGCGTTGGCCATGCATTCCCATGGGCGGCTGATGTCCTTTGGTTTGCCATAGTTCGGCACTTGGCGTTTTGTCTAGACGCTTGGATGGTTGAACTGGGAGTGGTATTGCTCGAAGTCGCCATGCCTGAAGCGCGCTACTAAAACTCTGATGACGCAGCCTCGGTGCGGCTCTTTCATGCAGTTCACATTGAATGGCTTTGAGAGTCCCAGCATCCCTCCAAGGTGACCAGTCTTTGGGCAACTGTCCCTCAGCTAGTCGGGCTGTCTAGCGCTAGGCTTCCCGGTTTGCCTTCCGACCTTGCGAGAATGCGTCGGATCTCATAGATGTCGGGCTGAGAAGTACCCGGTTTCCCCATTCGCTTGCTGATTCACTTTGTTACTCCCGGGTTATCTATACCCTCTACTTATTGTGGGACAGCTTCAGCTCCAATATTAACTGCTCTGAGAGCCACGGTTGCTTCTGCATCTACCATATTCCCCGTAATCTTGTTCCAGGACTGGTCCTCCATGGTATACGGCCCAGACAGCTCCAATGTCGCCGCTGCTGTTGCGCAAGTCACCTGAGTGCACCCAGATTGTGTCCTGTGATTCCTTGTCGAGTAGGCTTAGGTTGGTGGACCTTGGCCGCCTCTCCTTTGTTCAATTTCTCTGAGATTTATGTTTGTTTGTTTGTGCTATTTAACGTCTAACTGATTGATTTTACCCAACAATACGACGGCCTTCCCGGATAGAAACGGCGCAGAACGATGCCGTCATCCGAGACCGTTTCTGGGCGGTCGATAATTGCGGGAGTGCGCGGGATTCAGAAGCCTTCTATGACTATCAAGGGCCCGGTGTGAATACCGAAAGGTTCTTAGACCCGGCTTTCCCCGCGGGAAGTTCCAGGATTGAACTTGAACTTGAATATATTTAACGTCTACGGGAATCACAGAGATCAAACGACGCCGGACTGGTTACCGGACAGTCGAACGTGATAACCAGCTACACCATGGTGAGTTTGACAGTGGTTGACCACTGCGCATGGCTTGACGCTGCTTGGTGTGACTCTATAAACTGCAATAAACGTCCAAAAGTATGTTCATCCACCTCTTGTAGGCCCTATGGCGCAACGGTAGCGCGTTTGACTCCAGATCAAAAGGTTATCCGTTCAAATCGGGTTGGGGTCAACGGAGCTCACTCATCACGGTGTGATGTTTGATGCTTGTCAACCATCACCACGTCCTTCCGGATGATGCCGCGTGATAGCCATGCTTGTCTTCCGCTGGACCTTTCTTTTTGTCTTCGGATCAAAGCAGTCCATGTCAACACATGCTGCATAGCGGCTGAGCTTATAGTGTCTCAGGCTTGACAGTTGCTAGGTCTTGAGATTTGAACATTGGACATCTACGAAATCACTGGAATTCAACTATGTGTTGTATCGCCTGCACAGGTGTACATGGGCTTTCTCTGTTCTTTTTTTTTCCATCATAAAATGTTGCCATAAAACTAGTCCGTTTAGCAGTAAGAGGTTCCACTGGTCTCAAAGGGCTTAGTGCAGAAATGTGCGTGCGCAAATTGTCTGCTAGATCAACAATATGGCATCATCTTGTCTTTGCCTCTAGGTGGAAACCCCGGATTTGAAATTTTTGAGCGCAACTGATAAATACGGCTTTTTTATCATCCTGTTCGAGGAGCAAAGGCCCGCGCTTTGCGTGTGCTATGATGCAATCAGCTCTGTAGCAATTGTTTTGGTGTTGGCTAGGTTCGGTTCAGCTCCATCCTACTACCGACACTGTTTTACTCCAGATGGAGATATGCTTCTGCAAGCCTTCCACATAGCGCCCCGTTCTCTGCTCTATAATAGTTTTATAGCTTAGGAATTTGTGCGGAGAAGACGGGGCATGGGAACGCTATGGAGAAGACAAAGAAGAAGATAACACAAAAGGAGAAAGAAGAGCCCGTTTCCGTAGCCTGGCTGGCGCGCAATGCATTGATCTCGCAATCAGGGTGCGTGATGGCAATGTTAAAGGTCTTAGACAGTTGTACATGCAGAAATGCAAATATGAACGGATGAGGAAGGAAAACCTGGCTCGGAGCATTATGTACGAATCTCAAAGTGGCAGTCTGGAGGCGAGATGAGTCGGAGGAAGAGACATGTTGTGAGACTGGATCATAGACATGGGATAGGTAGAATAAATAAGGATGGCTCAGTTACGAGGAGGTGAGTGAGGTAAGTGAGTGATCCAACCCAAACTGGGCATGATGACACTTGCTCCCAAAGGCCTCTTCCGATGGTTTACCACCTCAATACCGTAGCCACTCGAAAATAAGCGGTAGCGTCAGGAAATATCTGTCATGAGAAAAAAGGATAAGGCATTTATCACACGGCGACCATGATATGAGAGAAAGAGCAGACCTGTTGAAGTATGCATGTATGTGGTAGTATCATGCACACAGTGGGACCTGGGGTTGCATTTTTAGAAGCCGTCACTGAGCATTGTTTACTTAATACAAAAGCTGTATAAGTACTTGCATGCTGGTGTGGAAGAGCGAGAGAGAGGGGGAGAGAAGAGGAGCAAATGGGAACCGGAGGAGATCCTTATCGTCGTTCTGCGCATGTGCACTCAAGCCAAGGGGGTTGAAAGCCTACGTATCTCATTAGAACGAGGCCAGGCTTTGCAGGTGGTTGTACATGGATGACTAGATTGAGCTGTTGAATAAGCAATGAGTTTCTAGCTTGCGATGAGAAACGCAATTTCAGCAGCTACTCACATCCACCAGACAGGCCTTCGTTTAGGCGGCCTGGCTGGGTAATACAGGACGACTCGTTAGACCCTGTTTTCCTGATTATAGTGTCTATGGTGCAAGGCACGGTGACAACTCTTAGCCCAGATGGCACGATTACCACAGGTTTTGGCCACTAATAAGCTGCCGGCCTAGCATGCAAAGAAGAACATGGCGGATTTAGGGGTTTGATAGTCGATGGATGACGGAGGCCTTCCAAAATGGCGTCAATGTCAGCGTCTATTTCGAAGAACCCTAGTAGAACCCCACAAAGAAGCACCTGGCGTTGAGCCGTCAACAGCTGCCCACACATTACTTTGCGCGAGAAAAAGAGTCTTCAGGCTTCAACTTCGCGATCGATTGGGATAGGAAAACTCTGATAACTAACTACTCAATGTAGCCGAATTAAAAAAGCTGCATAAAGACAAGAGCAGCTATTTGAGCCACCAGGAGCAGACTAAGAGACAACAAAGGCGGTGGTGTGCTCGGCAAAGAGAAAAGGGCCTCCTTTCCTTTGATAACGCCATCGCAGTCGAAAAGCACTACAACCTGCTTTTTTCTCTTTCGGGAACGCTTGTCATTTTCAGCGAATAAGAAACCTCAGCGAATACCTTGAATAGACTTGCTTCCTCTCTAAGAAACCAAGAAGCCAAAGTTAGACAAAGTCGGCCGGGCCTAGCTGATTTGTGCAGGCTTTTGTGCAGTGAATAATCTTTGATCTTTCAGCCCTGTTTTCTAGATGTTGGCCTGCATGTGCTGTTTCTGTTTATGTACACTTCTTTCCTCTTCTCTCATCAAACTTTTCACTTCCTTCCGCATTTGTATCGCCGCAGCCCAGCTATCACCACCAGCCTTGTCCTATTATTTCTCTTTCTCTCCTTCTGCCCTCCACCTCTGCTAGCGAGCCATCGTGCTCCAACGTCAAAACCCTCCGCTACATTTTTCTACCTTTTACTTTGGCCTCCCCGCCAAACAACCTTCTCAGCTTTTCAGGACCGCGGCTTATCGATCTTATCGCTCTTCTCTATCACTCTTGCCTCTTGGCCCCTGCTGCACTGAACGTGTGTTTTTTTGTCATCCTCGCCGACAATCTCCCCCTACAACTCTGGTCTTTTTTTATTTTTTTCCTCAACTCTGTTCGCCGTCACAGTGACGTGCTTGGAGCTTTGACATTAAGCACTCGATTGCGCATTGCAGGTGCAGCCCAAGGAGAAAATAAAGAAATTAAAAACAAGAAAAAAAAAACCCTGTCATTGTGCTGAGTGAGATCGTTCAGGTCCGCAGCCAAATCCAGGTTTCAACTCAACTTGAACATCATCTACAAGCTTCTGTCTCAGCCACAACTAGTGCCCATTGCTCGTTACCTTGGACTTGAGGTTCTCCTTTAAGGCTAATTCTGCGTTTTCCTCGCTTATCCCCTTTATTTCCTTCGTTATTGTCTCTAGGCCTTGGGCTTGTTTTTTGTTTGCTTAGCCTAGCTCGCCTTTTACCGCTTAAAAGTTATCCTACTCCTAGTCCATTGCTGGCGCATGACACAGCGCATGACAGAATCCTGTCCGATTCTCGCGCCAGAGCTTGGTAGTCCTTTTCTGTCTCCTTGCCTCTAACTTTGTTTCTCCTGTCCCTGACTTTCTAAATATTCCACACATCCACACCCACAGTCGCCTGTTAATCTACAATGGATCAGCCACAGTTGTCTTTGCCTGCCATTGATGCTGCGGCTCCTGATGCTACGTCTCATACAGCCAACACATCTCCATCTCACACTACTTCTCCTACTTCTGTCGCTTCTTCTACTACTCCTACCACCACTGCGTCATCTACTGCCACCAAAGCGTCAATCAACCACAATCGCAACCACAACAACAACCACCACAGCAACGACCACGACAGAAACGACCTCTACCACAACGACCGGCAGCATCACGACCACTCGCATTCCCACACTGTTCACGACACTGATAACAACCCTGCGTCTATCCAATCCTCCGTCACCACACAGCGCCGCTCTATCCACTCTCACCCTCACTCTCACTCCCACTCTCACTCACATTCACACCATCACTACCACCACCACCACCATCGCCGTAATCAAAACACTGGCTTTCAACAGCACTCACACGACAACTACTCAGGATCTGCTCCCACATCCCAAAAGGACCGTGACATTGACGACTACCGCCGGTCGGATGAGGCTGATTCTTCCCGTCTTGTTCAAATGACTACCGCACTTGCTGGAAATACTGTTTCGCCCTTTCTCCAAGACCACATTCCCACCCTCTACGCTCCTGTTGGCAAGCCTGATTTATCCATAACTGGCTTTGTTCGCAAGGACAAGGACCCGAATAGCAAGTTCTGTTACAGACACGCTCCAGGATCCAAGTGCCGGCGTGCTGCTGATGAGACCAAAATGGCTATGATTCAAAACGTGAGTAAACTAACCAGGGATCAGAAACCCAACATTTCCCCTCCGCCCTATCCTTTTCTTGGTCTGGCCTTGCTTGTCCGCAACTCAGCTCTAACTTTTACGTCAACTCTCCAGGAACTTGATAAGCTTCCTCCTAATGACCAGCAGGCCATCACACATGTCTGGTCTCTATTTTCTGCAGCCCCTTCAAAACACCGCGAGCTCATGCTGCAAGGAATCATCACCCAGTGCTGCTTCCCCCAATTGTCAACGGTTTCCAGAGAAGTCCACGAACAACTCAAAATCGACTTTATTTCAGCTTTACCACCCGAGATCTCATACAAGGTGCTCTGCTTTTTAGATACCGTTTCTCTGTGTAAGGCTGCGCAAGTAAACCGTCGGTGGAGAGAACTTGCTGATGATGATCATGTGTGGCACCGTATGTGCTCTCAGCACATAGACCGCAAGTGCACTAAGTGTGGCTGGGGTCTGCCTTTGCTAGAGCGCAAAAGGCTACAAGAATGGAAGCCGCAAACCAATGCCCCTGTTATCGATGTTACGGATGAGCACGATGGCGACACGGAGAACAATGGTATTACTAACAACGATACTGCTGACCTCGGAGCTGGGGCTAACAAGCGCAAAAGGAGTGAAGCCGATTGCGAGCGTCGCGTTGTTCAAAATAAAAAGCGTCGGGAAGAAGAGCGACGATTGTGGAAAGACGTATATAGAGAACGTTTCGAGGTCGGATCAAACTGGAAATACGGCCGCTGCTCTATCAAGATTCTCCGTGGTCACCAAAACGGCGTTACCTGCCTCCAGTTTGATGACAACATCCTCGCTACAGGATCATATGACAGCACAATCAAAATCTGGAATGTGCAAACAGGCGAGTTGATTCGCACGCTCACCGGGCACACTAGCGGTGTGAGGACGCTCCAGTTCCAGGGTGCCAAGTTAATCTCAGGTTCTCTTGACAAGACCATTAAAGTCTGGAACTGGAATACCGGCGAGTGCATAAACACGATGGCGCCACACCAGGACGGCGTAATTGCGTTGCATTTTGTTGATAACTGGCTTGCATCGGGCTCGATTGACAAAACCGTCAAGCTTTTCAATTTCCATACACGCCAGTCGTGGTGCTTGCGTGGGCATACTG
The DNA here is from genome assembly GCA_038407015.1 of Ceratocystis ficicola. Taxonomy (NCBI): domain Eukaryota; kingdom Fungi; phylum Ascomycota; class Sordariomycetes; order Microascales; family Ceratocystidaceae; genus Ceratocystis; species Ceratocystis ficicola. The sequence continues at coordinate 86,429 of JAZBQP010000053.1, read as the reverse complement.
ATTGGGTCAATCACGTACGCATTGACATACAGTCAAGAACAATCTTTTCATCCTCAGATGACCTAACAATTCGCATGTGGGATATGGATACTAAAGAATGCCTCAAGACATACCACGGTCATGTTGGTCAAGTACAACAGGTTTTGCTTATGCCTGAAGATTTCGAGCCTGATGAGATCACCAGCATGGACGATACAGCGTCTGTTTCTAGCAGCAGCCGCGATTGCAGCCCCGTCCTAATGCACCAACACATGAGCTCCCATGAGCCGAAAAACAATGGTTTGGATGATGGCCAAAAACACGACTCCTACAGCAATTCCTCACCTCCACCGGATATACGTGCGATCTTTGGACACTGCTTCGAGGAAGACCTAGCACGGCCTTTGCCTCCCTCATACATGCTCAGCGCAGGACTGGACAACACCATTCGACTATGGGACGTGGCCACGGGCAGATGCCTGCGCACTATGTTTGGCCACGTTGAGGGCATTTGGAGCTTGACGGGCGATACGTTGCGCGTTGTCACGGGCGCTAACGATTTTCTAGTCAAGGTGTGGGAGCCACGGTCTGGCAAGTGCGAACGCACATTTGCAGGGCATTCAGGGCCAGCGACGTGTGTGGGTCTGAGTGACAGCCGGATGGCAAGTGGGAGTGAGGACGGGGAAGTACGCCTATATACATTTGAAGGCAACACCAAGGCACTGGTGGAGTGCGGGACTCCTTCGTAGTGGGCATTCTTCGCTAGAAAGCCACGTGTGAAGGTACGACATGCACTGATTTTTTTTTTTACTTTTCCATTGCTTCGTTTTTCTTGGGAATTGCCATTCGAATAGGCGTTTACAGCAGGATTTCCTTGTTTGTCTGGATTTACATGTTTAATTTCTTGGGAAAGGTCAGGGTTTGCTATGGGCTATAGTGGGCGGGAAAAAAGAACAACACATATATGTACATGAAATATGATGGAGCCACAGGACTTTTTTTTCTTGTTTTTTCTTTTCCCTGCTTTATTTTCTATTTATACATCTACTTCTCCAAGAGCGACGGGCTTCGTGTAAAGCTGATAATTCTAGATCTGAACAGGGCGAAGGCGGCTGAAAGAAGACAAGCCCAAGCCGAGCAGAAGGATTCACTAACAATGACAACGACAATAGGACGGCTACCACGACAATGACCCGGCATCACGGTCGACAAGATCTAGGGCTTGCGACTTTGTTCCGGGGCGTATATAGAGCGCGATTTAGCAAAAAGCGAGTCGGTAAGCTTGGGGCTGGTAATGCGAAGAGCTGTACGTCGTGTTTTATTAATACATTATTAAATCGATAATATCCGATCTTGTTTTTCAAGCGCCGCTAGTTTGCCAAACTTTTAGTCATACCAGAGCCGGCCACATAAGAACGATTACAGCAAAATCCAAAGCCGAAGCACGGCCGGCCTTCTCTCACGCCCCATTGGACATGTCGGGTACGGGTTCCTAATATATTCACCTACACATGGCTATTGTGACCTGATCATCCGTCTATGCTGCCTATAAAAAGGGGAAAGAAGAAGTGAAAAGAAAAGAAGGAAAAGGAAGGAAAGAAGGCAAAAGCCAGCAGCGAGCCCGTGTTTCCTCTTTCTCTTAGCTAGTCACAGTACGCAACCAGCAGCTAGGGCAAAACTAAGCACAAGCAGTGTCTTGTCTGTTAGCCGCTCTTAGAGCTTGTCGGCATCCGAAGTCGACGAAAGGCGTGTTCACTTGACTGATCAGACTTTTTTGTTCCTTGGCCTTTTTGCCGCCCCTTTGAACTTGTTTTAGTATGGACTAGGCCTTCTCTTGTTCTAGCAGAATTTTGTTTATAAAGAAGAAGCGGTTGTATGTTTTTTCCTCTTGATTTTTGAGATTCTTCTGGTGCTCGTTCTCGTTATTAGTAGAAAATTCCTCGTCTTGGTGACAAGTCTCATCACATGCATTGATCGGCAAACAAACCTCTTGTCTTTTCCTTCTCGTTTTCTTCTTCGCAGCATCCCTAGTATGACAGCATCTGAGATTGTTGGTGCTACCAACCAGGACCCTGTTGTGGTGTCGCCAGGTGAGTTTTTCTTCCAGTAAAATTCAAAGTCACCAACTTGGACTTGAGGATCCGCTGACACCATTAACCCCTGCTGGGCAGAGACAGAGACAGAGCTGAAGGGCGATCCTAGCCTCATCATAGTCACTTGGGATGGTCCCAATGATCCGCAAGATCCGTTCAATTGGTCTCCGAGGAAAAAGTGGCTGGCTACCGGCCTCGGCCTCTTTGCTACCTTTATCTCGCTCGTGAACGGCAGCATCATTACTGTTGCCCACGAGGCCATCAACGACGAGTTTGGGGTCTCAGACGCAAACTTTCCGCACTCTTACTGGCCTGTGACTTCCTGGGGCGTTGGAGGCGCTCTCTTCTCGCTAGTGATTCTACCCGTTATGGAAGACTTTGGTATCCGAACTGTGTTCTTAATCACGTACTTCCTCTTCATCTGCTTCTTGGCTCCCATTGGCCCCGCAAACAGCTTTGCCACTCTGATCATTATGCGTTTCTTCAGTGGTGGCTGCGTGTCCATCTTAGCCAACACAGTGGTCGGCATTCTCACCAATGTGTTCAACGGCGACCGCGCCCGCTCGCCGGCCATGAGCCTGTACATTCTGATCTACCTTGCCGCATCCAGCTCGGGACCCGTGATTGGCGCTGTGATCTTTGATTATCTGGGCTGGCGTTGGCTGGGCTATGCCGAGTTGATCTGGACAGCGGTCTTTATGCCGCTGTTTGTGTTTGGCATGCCGGAGAGTCGGAGCTCGGTCCTGCTTAGGCAAAAGTCCAAGCGCATGCGGGCAGAGGGGCTCAATGCGTACACTATTGAAGAGCTCGATGCTACACCCCTTGTTCAGATTGTCGCAAAAAGCGTCCAGCGGCCTCTGTACATGTTTTTCACAGAGTCTGTGGTGTTTGTCTCGACCATGTGGTCTGCCTTTAGCTTGGGAACAATATACCTGTTCACCCAATCAGTTGAGCAGGTGTACAGCGAGCTATACGGATGGGATGCGGTTCAGTCGGGATACATCCAAGCTGCTATTGTGATTGGCGAAATCCTAGGATGGGCGTTTTGCCTCATGACCAACCACTGGTACTACAACTCTGCAGCACGAAACCGTGAAGCCCCGGGAAAGCCAATCCCTGAGGCTCGCCTCTACCAGGCAATCATTGGCGGCCTTTTCGGCGTGACCGGTGGCATGTTTGTGTATGCATGGACTGCTTATCCAGACACCCGCTGGGAGGCACCTACTGTTGGGCTGGTGATTATAGGCTTTGGAACCACGGCTGTGGTGCAAAGCATCTCAAACTACCTCATTGATGCGTACAGCAAATACGCCGGCAGCGCCATTGCGGCCCTCTGTCTGGGTGAAAACATGTTCATTGCCCTGCTGCCCCTAGCTGCCACATCGATGTATACCACCATTGGCCTGCATTGGGCAAGCTCGCTGCTCGGGTTCATCTCTCTAGCCATGACGGCGACGCCATTAGCGGTGTTGAAATGGGGCCGGAAGATCAGGGATCGCAGCCCATTTATGAAGGAGGCGACCATCGAGGACCGTAAGTTTGAAGAACCAGTAAGCAAAACTGTCTAGAAGGCTGGTTTGTTGGTCTGTTTTCTGTTTGTCTTAACCCTGTGATTAGCCAGATAGTTTGCCCATGTCTAATACAAAATGCAAGATTCTTCTTGTCTCCTTCAAATCCCACGGTAGCAACACTTGATTGGAAAAGCTTTCAAGCCACGGTGACCACCAAGTTCAGCGTCAAGTGCGGAGAATGCAAGCTTGCCATTCCGGCCGAAAACTATGGGGCCAGGGTCGCGAGGGCAAAGGCAACTCCTCGAAAGCGTTCTCGAAAGCCTGAAGCTGGGGAGGCTAGCGAAGACAGGAGCGTTGATGATGATGCGGACCCCGCCACGCCATCTAAGAAGCCGCGCGCAAGTCAGAAAAAGAAGACAGAGGCTGGCGGGAGCTGGAGGAGAAGGCAGTCAAGAGCTCAGTCCAAGCAGAAGAAAAGAAGAAAAACGGGTCAGATTTGTCGGGTCGGACTGAGGCTACGGCAGAGGAATTTTCGGAGCACGGCTCAGATGGCAAGCAGGGATAAGAAGGGACAAGAATAGCATAGAGACGTGGAGACACGGGGAGCGAGAAGGCGACTTTTTTTCCCTTTTCCCTCCCCGCGTTTTCTTCTTTTGTTTTTTCCGTTAATCCTACAAATAACCGTTCTTTGACGACCAAAGACGGCCTGGCCTCGGGTAGAGCGCTTGAGAGAGCAACCTGGCGACAGAAAAGGTTAAACTCCGACCTGGTGCTCGGTGAATCTCGGAGATGAGCAAATTGGTATATCAGTGTATGAGGACGTCCAAGGGACAGCATATATGAATGTCATCAAATAGAGCGCAAGCAAGCACAATGTCACTTGCCACAAGACATCTTGTGCACCGAGCCCAGGGTTCAGCCTAGGACATCAGCCGAGGCCTTTGCATATGACAGTTCCTTGCGCTATGATTGAATCCTTCACTCTGCTTAGCTCCCATTTTCTGGGGAAAAGGGTCGGGATACCGGACTGGCCAGAAGGGGGCAAGGAAAGGGCAACTAGAAGGGCCTGTGTAAGTGAGGACAATAGGCGGGGGTTCTGCCGACTGCGAAGGTCTTGGTGCAATTTTGTTGTCGAGGGAGGGGCTCGTACTATACTAGGGTTTGGAACCTAGGGTTAGCACGTGGAAGTTAAAACGGCCGCCTCCAGAGTCCCATCTGTCCGGAATGCTCGAGGCAAAAGTGGAAAGGAAAACAAATAGTTTTAATTAGACTCTGGGACAGCGGCGAAGAGGAAGGGCACACGATCATTGGATGGGCTGGGTTTTCTGAGCTGTTGTTTAGCTTGTGACTTGATGCGGAAAGGCAAGACTGCATTAACCCCAAAATGACCACTTCTAACCCCACGATTATCGTCTCGGGCGGCGACTCTTAGCCGCTTAATCTTGACAGAGGGATGGCTGTCATGTGAACACCTCGCTACAGAAGCTTGGGCAAGTCCAAGGTAGCTTTTTTCTTGTCTGTTTTTGCTCTTTTCCATCCCTTTTCGGCAAAGCTCAACTTCAACCTGTGCTCCATCCAAGCAAGCAGGAATCAGAGAGGTTGACAACAACAAGTGGCATAATGAAAGCTGGCACAAGACTTGCGCACTTTGCAGGCTAGAGTCCGTCTATAGCTTAGGCTCCATATATTTCCTGTGTTCTGCATCCCATAACCACGTGAAGGCTCTGTGCTGCCAAGCTGCTAAAAGGGATGAGCGGCAAAATTACCGCCAATACAAACTCGGTCACCAGGGCCATTGCCGTGTGGCTCGGCTTCTGGCTTCTGGAAGAAGACTAGCCGGGATTACGTTGCGTTCAAGCCCTGCCAACTCCGTTGTGTCTTGTGAAAACGAGACTTGTGGTGGGCTTGGAGAGCTGGGCCGGCAGTCGGGTGAATAAGCGTATACGTGCATCAGTGGCCTACGTATATAAGAGACTCCCAGCGACCTGCTTGTGCCTCTTCATTAGAAGCTCCCTAGATCTCGTTCTAGTTTATCCTGCTGCCACCAAACTTGCTCTTTTGCCCTTTTCTTATGTCTCTCCCCACCATCTCTATCTTTTCGCTTAGTGTTGTTCTCTTTCTGCAAGCGTCCTAGGTCTCCTGAATTGCCGGCTTATTCCATTTATACTCCAATATCATCCACTTCTTCTCTTGCTGCTACTCCCCCTGTTTGTCAAGTAGGCGCAAAGCGGTGTTGTTTTATTAAAGTCAAGAGCAGCTGTTCTCGTCATCCCCATCGCCGCCATCGTCGAATTTCACTCTCGTTCTCCTTTCGCAATGACACAGCACAGAAAGAAGCCCTCGGTGGCGACCAACATGATCGGTACGAGGATCGGCACAAAACGTCGCTACCTTTTGGCGCAAAATGGGAAGCTAACAGCCATTGCTTTATAGCCGGAGGCGGCGCTGGTATGATGGAGGCTCTCGCATGTCATCCGCTTGGTAAGACTTCTCTTTTCCACCCCTTTATCTCTCGGCCTTACCTCTAAGTCTAACCCTCTGCATCAATAGACACAATCAAAGTCCGCATGCAACTGTCTCGCCGGGGCAGGCAACCAGGCAAGCCAGCAAGAGGATTTATACGCACCGGCACCGAAATCGTGAAGAAAGAGACCCCGCTAGCGCTATACAAGGGCCTTGGAGCTGTCATGACCGGAATTGTGCCCAAAATGGCCATCCGTTTTACTTCCTTCGAAGCTTACAAGAGCCTTCTCGCCGACCCAGCCGGCAATGTCTCCTCCGGGTGCACTTTCATCGCCGGCCTGGCTGCTGGTGTCACAGAAGCCGTAGCTGTTGTCACGCCCATGGAAGTGATCAAGATTCGCCTGCAGGCCCAACACCACAGCATGGCCGACCCACTAGACATACCCAAGTACCGCAATGCCGCACATGCACTGTATACGGTCGTGCGAGAGGAGGGCGCGAGTGCACTGTATCGCGGAGTTTCACTTACTGCTTTGCGCCAGGGAAGCAACCAGGCCGTCAACTTCACCGCCTACACTGCCTTCAAGGACTCGCTTTTTCGCTGGCAGCCAGAACTGGAGGGCAGCAAGCTGCCTAGCTGGCAGACTACCCTCATCGGCCTAATTAGTGGCGCCATGGGCCCGCTAAGTAATGCACCGATCGACACCATAAAGACACGATTGCAAAAGACTCCCGCCGAGCCTGGTGTTAGTGCGTGGCAGCGCATTGTTGGAATCGCCAAAGACATGTTCAAGTGAGTCCCCGTTCACCCTTGCTGGCTTTAGTCCCAAAGCAGCCGCGCAACCGGCCGGTTTTATGGGGGCATTTTTTCTTGCTTCGGACCTGCGGAGCCATGACGTCATGGCGTCATTTACCACAGTCTAAAACTCACCATATTGGTCGATAAATTTACTGACTTTTTTTTTCTCCCGTGTAGACAAGAAGGCTTCCATGCATTCTACAAGGGAATAACCCCTAGGATAATGCGTGTGGCTCCTGGGCAAGCCGTTACCTTTACCGTCTACGAATTCCTGCGTGAGAAGATTGAGAAGTCAGACCCAGCACACCAAGCTGTCAATTACGAGGAGTGAGACAAGGGCTATGAAATGTGAATAGCTTATGGGAATGGCGACATGGAGATAGAGAGTCGGTGCATAAGATAGAAATCTGTGTGGGTATGGATCATTGAGAAGAATGGTGAGCATAGGCACAACCAGTGGGCCCCAAAGACAATGGAAAGGATGGCTTTTTTGTTCACGTGCATCCCAGGTTGGACACGCTAATTTCAGAACATGTATCTAATCATGTGTGCAACAATACGACCTCTTTACGCGATACCATGCATAGAATCCATCGTAAGCTATTCGCCCATTCACCGACCGGGACGTTTGGGCCGGCTGAATCCCGTTCGTGCAGCCGCCTTGGGGTGCAAATCAGACAAAACCGTGGCTTCCGTGATTTCGGTAGGCTCATCCACCTCGAACTTCTTATCGACCGTGATGTTGGCCCCGCTAGCAGCCGCCTCGAGAACTGTGCGCTTCATCAGCGGGTACAGCATGCGGGCTTTGATGGCGCGGGTACCAGGAGTGGCAGGGCAAGTGTAGAGGAATAATAATGGGCTCTGCTGGGTGCCGTTATGCGTATGGTGGAAGCGATAGAAAGTGAACCGTGGTTCGGTTGTCGAAATGCTCTTCACGACTTCATCGATAGACGAAGAGGAAGAGGCGGGAGCGGAGTCGAGCTCAACAGTCTCTGTTGCCGAGTTGATTTTCTGTCAAAGCCCTAGTGTTAGCCTGCCATTTAATGTAACTGATGCGCAAGCAAAAATAAAAGAGGCCCTACCAAGGTAACCATGTCCAGTGATCCACTGCCAAGCTGATTGAGAGCTTCTAGGGCCTCATCGTTGAAAGGCATATCAAGACTTTTCCCGAGGTGAATCTCCTGCCGTCCTGTGCCTCTGCTAATCTCCTGTTCGGCGCGCTTGACGGCCTGCAGACTCTGTTCCTCTTCGGTCAGAGGCGCATCTATAGCAGCATGCGCATCTTGCTTAGCAAAACCAGCAGCCGACAGCTCCTCCTTGGCATTGGCAAACAGCGTATCACGGAAATGCTCGGAGCCGAGCTCGCGCACAAGCGTCAAGCGAGTCGAGGCAAAAAGAGTCTTTTGGCGCACCTTCGCCAGGTCAGGCACAAACGTCACAGCGAGAAATACTGGATTGGAATCATAGCGCTTAAGAATCACATATAAGGCTTCGTTGTCACTAAGGTGGGGTTCTAGAGTAGAGAGATTGGCGGCAAAGTCGGGAGAGGTACGCTCGAGTAGTCGAATAGGCTCGAGCTTTTCGTTGGCGATGGTTACCAGGAGGCCAAAGTAGCTGTTAGAACTTTGGAGCTCCTTGAACTGGGAGAAGAGTTCCTGCGAAGCTGTGGGAAACGAGATAAGCAGTGGCTAGTTAGCAAGAAGAAAGAAAGCCTTTAAGCTGATTTCACCAAGGCTGTAGCAGAAATAAGGGAATACTCACCGGAGATTCCAGATTGCATGATTAGGCGTTAAAATGGAAAGCAGCACAGTTGGAAATACTCAGTTGTTAGTCAAAACAACGACACGTTCACGATGGGTTGTGGCTCAGGCTGTTAGGGAGCTAGGCTTGAGCTTGGGCGTCCCAGGGCGGGGCGGGGCTACAGTGCAGACAGAAGAGCGTGAACTGTGTGTATGTATATTTATGGGCTTAGCGGCTTTGAGAGGCAAGTATAAGTACAGTCTCTGAAGCAATCTCTTGAGTCTGAAATGCTTCTTTGATACACCTAAAAGAGCGAATCAATAAATGGATGATAGTTGGAGCCTTTGAGTGTTCCACACCTCACAAAGTATTTGTAGATTCACTGCATATGTATATCAAATAACACAGCACATTGTAGCCCTCCCTGACTGGTGATCTCATGCTGACAAGACAACAGCGCCCCTCCCCCCACTAAACACCCGATAAGATAACAAATCCAATAGTATAGTCTCTACCCCTCTATGGCCCGAAAAAATTGACGAGTCTCGCCACAACGACGTGCTGCATCAAGGCTGCATCTGAAGATCAGAACTTGCAGGCAGCAATTGAACCAGATGTTGGGGTTAAAGCAAAGCCTGATTTTCAAATTTCGAACCCTTGTTCATATATTTTCCCAGGGTCTTTTCACGTACTTTCGCACCTTTTGCACCCTCGAGTTTCTGACACCCCAGAGCCTGTCTGCATCCTCGACTACTACTACTAGCATGGCTACATCCGAGAGTGATAGCATCGCTGTAGCGGCGGCAGCTTCATCAGAAGCACCTGTTCCAGTCCCAGAGCTCAAGTCCACGTCCGCTTCTGTCCCCGTCATACCTACCGTTAGCGAGGCCGCCCCCGTCGATTCCACCACCATTCAAAATTCCGCCGATGAGCCCTACGACGAAGAATACGACGATGAAGATGACGAACTATCTGACATTGAATGGGTCGAAAGTTCTGCTACCTCTAGCAATGCCCGCCGCAACCCCCAAACTGCAGGGGCTGCCTCCAAGCCCACTGTCAACACAAAAGCCCGTGTCGACGACCAGATCAGTTCTCTTTCGCACCATGCCAGCAAGCTGAAGATCGGCGCCGAGGGTGTGAGCGGTCGTGACCTCAAGACTAGAGATAAGAGCGACCGCGCGACATCGGAGCTTGTCATGGACCAGCGCACGCGTATGATCCTGTTCAAGATGATCGAGCGAGGCATCTTCAGCGAGGTGCACGGAGCCGTGAGCACTGGCAAGGAAGCCAATGTCTATGAAGCCATCCTGAACCCTGACTTGGCCGATGGCGATGCTGACGCCTGTCCTGTGCATAAGGCAGTCAAGATCTACAAGACCTCCATCCTGGTCTTCAAAGACCGTGAACGCTACATTGCCGGCGAGCACCGTTTTAGCAAGGGCGCCGACAAGAGCAACTCGCACAAGATGGTCAAGCTCTGGGCCGAAAAAGAGTTCCGCAACCTTAAGCGCATCTATGCTGCTGGTATCCCGTCACCTGAGCCTATTGCCCTCAAGAACAACGTCCTGGTCATGTCCTTTCTAGGTGACCGCAAGGGCTGGGCCTACCCGCGCCTCCGTGATGCCCCTATCGACACTGAAGAGACATGGCAGGCTATGTACTTACAACTGCTGGGCCTAATGCGCATCATGTACCAGGTTTGCCGGCTAGTGCATGCTGATTTGTCCGAATACAACATTCTCTACAACAAGAACAAGCTGTACATCATCGACGTGTCACAGAGCGTTGAACCCGATCATCCACACTCGCTCGAGTTCCTGCGCATGGACATCAAGAACGTAGGCGACTTTTTCCGCCGCAAGAGTGTCAACACGCTGAGTGATCGTGTCATCTATGACTTCATCACCCATCCCAAGGGACCCGTTGACGAGGCTGGCATGACCTCGGAGCTAGCGAAGCTTTTTGCCGAGCAGCCATTTGCCGAAGACTCGGAGAAGGCTTCTGCTGAGCTAGAGATTTCCAATGCCGTCTTCAGACAACAGTATATCCCCCAGACGCTAGAGCAGGTCATTGATATTGAGAAGGATGCCATGAAAATTGGCCAAGGCCAAGGCGATGATCTAGTCTACCGCAACCTACTAGCCGACAAGGTCATTGCCAAAGAAGAAAACACCGAGGAGGAGGAGGAGGATGATGATGATGATGACGAGAGTGGTAGTGATGATGGGGAGGAGTCTGGCTCCGTTGATGAGGGTCGGTTTGCAAAGGGCACACCCCGCGGCAAGAAGCACGAAGACAAGGAGGCTAAGAAGGTAGGATCTTTACCTCTCTTTTTCTTATAACGAACGCACCGTTTTAGTCTCATGGTCACTAACTCCCATTTTATTTTACAGGCCCATAAGATGGCTGTCAAAGAAGCCAAGCGCGACAAGCGCAAAGAAAAGATCCCTAAACATCTAAAAAAGAAACTGGTGTCAACCTCTTCGCGCAAGAAAAAGGCTTAAGCCTAGCTTTGGCTCCCTTCGTTGTGCCGGTCTCTACCTGTCTACCACCATGAGACGTACCGAAACCTTCTCTTGCAAGGCTTCTACATGAGCTGGCCTCCTAGCTTTGCAATAGTCTGTTGCAAAGCAGTAGCTGTCCTATACTTTGTGGCTTCAGCTGTGCTATTCTCGCTGTAACGGCGCTTCACAAGATAGGCCTTTGGCTGCATTTTTTTGCATTCTCCTTGGCAGATGTCCCACAGAGGGCCGGAAACTCTACTATGTTCCGAGCTTACCTGCCTATGGTGTGCATGTGTCTACCTAAAAGTTGTTCCCCTGAAAAGGCGTTCGTGGCGTTATGGCTCACTTTCCTTCTTTGCTTTTTTCTACATCTTTGAATGAATCTACGATTCCCATGCGCATTTTGTTTTACTTTCCATTTCGTTTCATTTTTTTACTTGGTCAATTGGCTGTGGGCCAGCCTCTGGTATGATGAGAAACCACATTTGCTGTCTATTCTTCACCTCCCTGTTTATGGTGACTTGTCTGCTATTAATGTTGTTTGCCTGGCTTTTGTTTTACCTTAGTTGCGCTGAAGAGACTGTTTGCATAGTGCATGCTGTGCGAAACCCTTCATCTCGTGGATGAGACTGAGCCTGGATGAGAAAGCATTCGAGCTACAATGTCCGTGGGTGGGGATGATTGGGGCAGACAGATCCGTGTCTCGGACTTGATTGAACAACAATGTAAAGAGAGCTCTGACAACGCTGTGCTAGAGCCTTTGGCCAAGAAAACAATGGGACCAACTGTAGTGCATGAAAGCAAGCCGCTTTCTGCTACAATTCATTTCTTCATGATACCTTTGTATATAAATCCTCTTCCTCTATCCATTCACTGTGAGGTGTAACTTTATTGTCTCGCAATCTGTACCTGCTACCCTCCCGGCTTTGTGTCAATGAGGACTTTTGACCGTGTGAAACTTGGACCGAGAGGGTCTTTTGTTAGCAACTTCTAGGTAAATGGCCGCATGTCTGTCTGTATCCGAGTTGCTCCCATAGCAAAAGACACAAAGGACAACGCACAATAAGACAAAAAACAACACAATCTAGCATAAAAAACGCCGAATGCTAGCCATGACCCCGACCACCGCATATGCAAGTGTCGATGTAGGTCCACACGTGATGACCATTCCATTTGCAGTGGCATGGAAAACAGTTTTGAAAAGCGAGCAAGTAGAGAAGTCATCTGGCACCTAGTCTGTACAAGGGAGGCAGAAAGCAAGAGACAGGTGATACAAAGCACAAGCCGGAACAACTAGGCGTCGGGAGAGCTGCACCTAGAGGTCTTAGAGACTTGAAAGCCAGCATGACGTCCGAGTTGGGTGGTACTGACACTTAGTAGCAAACAAACGCCATGGTATTGCTGACAACTTGATAGGGATTTCCAGGTCAGGGCTTTTTCAACGACATTCTAGTTTTTTTTTCTCATCCGCATCGGCCTCAACGTGATGAGTCCCGTATGACACAATACCTCAAGTTACACATTCCTTGTGTAACCCCTCAACATCACAGCATCACGGCATATGCAGCCGCACATTTTCAGATGACACTGGCGGGAGGGCCTTTTTAGCATGTTGCGGAGCTTGCCTCAGTCTCTGTAAATTGCCACCGTGACTCATCTCTAGGTCAAGAAAGTTCTCCCGTGGCTAAGCCTGTCGCTCTGCGTCAGCCCGAAAAGTTTAGCTTATGAGGTGTTTGGCGAGGAATAGCACATGGCCTCGCACAGGGCAAACACCAGGTAGTTGTAGCTGCTGCCTACGGTCTACACGATTCTGAGCGGAAGTGTATGTGCAATGGGCAGACTATGGTTCGTATCTCTACCAGAATCGGTACAGAGTAGCATACACGTGTTATCAGTGCTGTGTTGCATCCCAAAGGGAAACACGTCCTGTGGTAGTCATTCATTTCCTCCTGTGCATCCTTTCAGCCCCTCCACACCGTCATAGCAGACAACCCGTAGCCCTCTTCTTTTCTTTGTGCCGGACGACCTTTTTGCTTCCCCTCCTTGTTTTGTGGCCCTCGCCGACAATGCACAAAGAGGTATTCTAGCCTTCTCGTCAGTAAAGACGCTAAATAAAACAGTCCATCCCTCACTTCCCACCATACCTCGTACTCTTTTATTCTTTTTTCATCATCAGCCCTTCGTGCCTTTTTCTTGAACTGCTTGACAAGCCTTCCCACACCCATCAGATATTCTACAAAGAGAAAGATCATGCAGCTCCTCTGCCCTATATTTCTAGTCCTTGCGGCTCTGTTTGAAGCGGCTCTGGCCCAGAGCCAAAATGCCATGTCAGGCTTCAAGTACGACGGCTGCGTTGAGGTTGATCCGAACCAATTTGATGTGATATACGCACATCCTGCTGGTGGTCGGACGCCCGAAGATTGTCAGTACGTCTGCCGCGGCTACACCTATGTAGGTGTCTTCAATGAGTAAGTCGTCAAACCGAACACACAGAACCAACCGATAGGGGACCACCGGTGATTAACACACATAGTGCTTGCCGCTGTGGCAACGATGCGGGCGAGCTCAACCGCCAGGATGAAGATGTCTGCAACAACCCATGCAAGGGCGACTATTCTCTCGGCTGGTGTGGCTCCTCTGGCCCTACGTGCGGCAAATATGCGAACCTATACTGCGCCACATCGAAGCAGCCCGTGCCGGATGGTCCGACTTATGGCCCCGATGATGACTGTGATGCACCGACAAGCACCGAATGGACTTCGCTAGACAGCTACGACTATGGCTCTAGCCCGACCAACAAAAGTGCCTGCACGCCGACACTTCCGCTAACATACTCGTACTGGGACTCTGACGCTAGCGGGCTGTACACACTGACGACGGTGACCTCAACCCTTGGCACGTACACTCACACAGCACACACAACTACCGAAACCAAAGAGTGGACAACAACACTTAGTGGCGCTACGGCAGCATATACCACCGTTACCTTCACGAGCGCCCAGACGTCGGTCATTACAGGAGACTACACTAGCACAGCCGTGACTACCTATGTGACTACCACAGCAGCTTCGTCTTCTTCAGAGACCCAGACCCAAACTCAAACGGAGTCTCTTGCTAATGGGGGTCCTGACAAGTACCTAAAGGCTAGCTTGATGGCAGCAGTTGTGGCTATTATGTGCGCGGCTTTGGTGTAAAGGGAGAGGGGAGGTGATGGGAAGAAGGTGGATGTCAGGAGCGGACCGGAGACAATGGCCCTATAAGTTGGCCCTAATATGGATCGAAATCGGACGACAGGGGAGTGGAAGCTTGATGTTTTTTGCCTCAGCAAGGCGATTTTTGCGTTGATCCTATTCACTAATACCTAGGGGCTAGGGGTACAAGGGCCCGTAATCTTTGTCTAGGCAAGCTATGCTATGTTTCCCATATTCCAATAGGATGTCAATGAAATCCCCAACCTTTAAATTTAGGCATTAAGGTTTATGTTTCAGAAACGAAGTAGTGCGTTAATGGAGGTCCATACAAGTGTCCTGGGGCATGCTGAGAGCACATAAGACTTGCCTCTGTGTTGTTCAGGCCTAACCCTGCTCCAAATTAACACCGTGAATCCTCATCTAGCTTCTCTATAGAGGGCAATAAGCGATTACGCAGACGTCATAAAATTGTGATAAAAACCAGGAAATACCAGCACCTAAGCCGCCTGGGCCGGTAATGTCTGCATGCTGTACTAGTAGGATGGTTAGATCGGTGGCTTGAGAACGCCCGAGATGTTGAATCTGGGCGAGTGAGCATCAAGGTGAGACATTGGCCTTCGGGATGCATGAAATCAAGGGATTTTTATTGGTATAAATACCACCGTTGCCCTTGTCTCGTTTGTGTCTGTTGTTGAAATTGTCTGTCTTGGTCACTCAATCAGTCTGTGTTGGTGCTTTCGCTCGCTCGTTATTGTACCGCAGTTGATCTTCTCGGCATATCTCCTCTTTTCCATCCGCTCTTTTCAGACACAAGCTTTCTGCCGGCAGATTATCTTTTCTTTCTTTCTTTCTTTCATTCAATCACCATGCACTTTTATCCTAGCCTGGCCCTTTTGGCCGCTTCGTCTCTTTCGGCTGCTATGCCCGCAGGCTCGCCAAAGTCGTTTCCTCTAAAGGGCGGTTCCTTCTTTGAAACCTCCGGCGCCGCCAAGAAAATCCGCGCCCCAGTTGGTCAGCGCAAGCTTCTCGTCGGATCACCTGCCAACATCACGCTGTTCTCCTTCTCCGCTACCGATGGTTTCGTTGCCTTGGCTTCGGACATTCTAGCCGACAGTGGGCCTAGTTGGATGGCGCTTAAAGCCCCCAGCACCCTGTATGCCGTCAACGAAAACTCGAATACCATTCGCCAGTTGGGCATTGACACTGACACCGATACTCTCACCCCTGTAACCGAAGTTGCAGCCTCCTCGGGCGCTGTGCATCTGGAATTCGCGCCTTCCGGTAACCAGCTGATCTCCTCCGTGTACGGTAGCGGTGTTGTTGATGTTTTCAGCATCGGTGACAAAAATAACCTAGCTCTCCAGAGCACATGGACCATGGGAGCCAAGGGCACCTCAAAGCCTCATCAAACTCTTATCGACCCCAGTGGAAAGTTTGCCGTCACCAATGACTTGGGCCTCAATGAGGTCATCGTCACCCCAATTGATGCCTTTTCGTCCGACAGTTCCAGGCGCTTCTCTGCACCCGACGGCTGCGGTCCGCGTCATGGTGCTTTCCTGTCCGGATCTGACGGCGCTGTACTGTATGCCATGGTCTGTGAAACAGGCAATATAGTTGTCATGTACACCGTAGCCACGTCTGGTGCTGAGCTAACGCTCACACAGATACAGACCATCAGCACCTTCCCCGAGGGGGTCTCTAAGCCCGATGCCCGAGCTGGCGAGCTTGTGGCATCATCGGACAGCAGGCACGTCTACGTCTCCAACCGTCTTTCAGGCGATGATCAAGACTCCATTACACATTACCTTGTGACCGATGACGGCAAACTGGAGCATAGCCAGACAGTGCCTAGTGGCGGTCTGCTGCCTCGCATGATGAGCCTAGCGACCAAGTGCAATAACGAGGATCTGCTGTTTGTGGGTAACCAGGGGGGCGAAAAGGGTCTGGTTGCTTTCAAACTGGGCGATGAAGGTGCTATTGGCCATCAGGTAGCTTCACTGCCGATTAGCGTATGGGGAACCGCCGAGAATAGCGGCCCGCAATTCGTGCAGGAGATTGCCTCGCGCTAAGCTGCAGGACTAGATAGAGCATGTATATTTGTAGTTTGTATACATCTATGAAGTTGTATCAAGTGCTTCGTCTCAGCAACAATCTCTGCCTTTGCAATGTTTGTTTAGGGCCTAATGTGTGGCGGCTGTCAGGCTGCAGTGTGACAGCTGCCCCTAGTGCACGGCACCTGGCAAGACATACTTACTTAAGCACCCTGAACTTCTTTCTTTACCTGCGCCACCTAGCCTATGATGAACTAATCAATCACTTGGTTGTCAAGCTTCGACCCATCGCTATTGAATCACTGTATACTTATACCGACTCTAAAATGGAAGCTCAGACCAACATCACCAACATGCTGGGTACGGACATGTCCCCTCTTCTTCTTTCTCCTAACTCACCACCTGCCTACTAACTGTCTTGCTAGACTACCACAACCGGCTCGTGGCCGATGTCCTTGCACGTTTTCGCAAGCTCTGTATTATCGCCACGTCACGCGCTGCAGCAGTTTCCACTGATTTGTCCTCCATGTCCATTTCGGGCATGTCCATGGACCTGGAATTCGAAGGTCTCAACAAGTCGATCAAGGAGCTGCTGACGCTCAGTCGCCGCATCAAGGAACTCTGGGTGTTTGGTCCGTTGGGACAGGAGGACGTCCATGCACGCGAACGCGCTGCTGCAGTTGAGCTTGATGTCAAGCACATTGCTCAGATTATCAGCGCTGCTGAGGATGAGTGGCTACGCGGTGTAGTTGAAGAGGCTGGAGGTTCTTGGATGCCGATGCCTAAGGACGATGAGGCACAAAACTGTCCCAGTTAAGACCGGCGATGACAATGGCATTTTCATACGGTTTACTTTACGGCGATACGGCGTTTGGATTTCTCCTCTTTTCTTTTGTTTCTTACGTAGATGGAGTAGTTGGAGTTTCAGGTTTCGGATACATCACAATGGCTTCCTTTTTTTGCCCTTTTTTTTACCGCTCCCATATGTTTATTGAGGATATATCATCACCAAGTCCTTAATTTGCCATGGCTTGACACTAGGCATTTCTTAAAATACCGCACTCGGTGTATCCCATATGCAGATAAAAACACCACATCAGCGTCTAACCATCCCCACACTCTACATCCTCCTCGTCATCGTCACCCTCAAGCTGCTTGGCTACGGCCTTGTTTGTAGCATCTGTCACCTTTCCGGCGCCAGCCCTTGCTGCCTCTAGACCACCGGCCGTCAGCCACAAGAAGTATGATGACTTGAAGTTGTCTACTTGCTGGAAGAACTCATGAAAGCTATTGTCTTTTTCCTCGACCTCATAGATCCGATTGTAAATGTACTCGTGCTTGAACGGCAACATACGGTCTTCGTGCTTGGAAAAGTCCAGTGAGTCGCGGCCTAGTTGTGTCGTAGCCTTGTTGTTGTAGGACTCAAACACGGGCCTCTCCAGCAATAGGCCGAGACTAGGTGCCTTGGGAATCGCCATTTTCTCACCCTCGTACGTTGTATCAATGATGCTCAACGGTGAGCCGCAGCGCGTGACGAGACAAGCCAGGCCCACCATCTTGCGAATCTGATGCATCATGAAGCTCTGGCCGTGCACCTTGAGTGAGATCCACTCAGTCTTGCCAATGACGATAGGCGTCGTGTTGGCCACAAATGACTTTATGTGACGCTTAGCCGCTGCGTCCTTGAACTCAGTGCGCACCGTGTAGTTGTAAAAATTGTGTGTGCCAACGTATTTGTCGAGTGCTGATTGTAGCTGCGCAAGACGCTCAGGCGTCACCCGGTACCGCCTCTTGGCATTGATGTAAGCATACTTTATATCACGTAGCGCAAAATCTACGGGCGTCGGTTCGTGCGGGCCAGCGGGCTCTTCAGCAGCAGCAGTTGTGGCGATAGGCTCTTCGGTGTCAGTCTCAGCCTTAGGAGGCTTAGCCTCAGACGTCGTCTCAGTCTGGCCATTGATAGGCACATTAGTAACAGCCGGAGCAGCAGCGGCTTTAGCTTCGGGCTCGGCAGTCGCCTCTCTAGAGACCGGCTTAGTTTCGGCCTTTTGCTTGCGTTCGGCAGGCTCATTAGCAACGGCACCATCAACTAGCCCGCCGGCCAAAATATCCAAGGCATGCATCCTTTCAAGCACAGCAGTGCGCGTTTCAGCATCAAGAGACTCTAGGATAGGCTTGATTTCTTTCTCGTCGACCTCGTCCCAGAAGCCCTTGACATCGGCATAGCGCTCGTTGAGCTCATCTAAAGTGCCTTTCGCAGTAGCCTGTTCCCAAACATTTTTGCCAAGGAAAGTCTTGGGATGGGGAGGGAGAAGACAATAGCTGGGCAGGAGATACTCGTACCAACGCGAGTCGCAGCTCTTGTAGCAATTGAATTGGTTGTTGGTGCGCTGAATTCCCCACACGCGGATCTGGTTAGGCAGATGGCTGTTGACCTTCTCTACCGTGTCTTCTTCTAGAATCAGCTTCAGGCTGATGACATTACCAGCGGCATGCACGCCCTTGTCAGTGCGAGCGCAACGCATCAAACTAGACTTTTTGTGGTCATCAGCATTAGCCTTAGCAATGGCGCCGGCTGCCACGAAGGCAGCGAACAGGTCGCCCTCAATGGTCTTTTCTTGATCGTTGATCTGCATGCCCTTGTATCCCGTGCCTGAGTAACCGATCAGCACAGCAACCTTCTTCTTTGGCTTGCGCTCTTCGCCAGCAATTTCCTCGGCAGTAAACGGATTCTCACGTGGCTTGCGTTGCGGCCAGCCCCCCTCAGGCTCGTGGTTGCGTGATCGCTTGTTCGTGTTTTTCCATTCATAGTCGGCTTTGCGTTTCTTGTGGCGGCTAGAACGGGACGGGGGAGCTTCTGTTAGCGGGAGGTAGGTTGGCTGGTGTGCTTTTAGAAGAAAATGGAGCAGGAATAATAGAGAAGGAGACCATGGGAGGGAAGAAGGGGATTGAGAAAGAAATCTGCTTGCATCTGCTTGAGACGCAGACACAAATCTCTGTGAATCAAGGCATAAACCTACCCTTGGCGTTTTCCTCTATCGCCTCCATCGCGGTCTCTGCCCCCGCCATTCGACTTGGGCTTGTCTGCATCACGGGATTCAGAAGCACCAGGCTTCTGCTCAATACCGTTGGTCGCAGTTGTGGAAGAGGCCGGAGCTGGAGCCGGAGCCGGGACAGCCGTAGCAATGGGTTGGGAAGGGGTGTTTTCTGACGCCATGCTGAATTCAAGTGAAGGCTTGATCTCATGGCAAACTAGGAGAATCAAAAGACAAGGGGACCAAGAAAAAGAAGAAGAGAGAGGGCCTTGTCGCAAATTTGGCGATCTTCGCTCTTGCCGCTTTTGCGCCACCAAAAAATTACTGGAAAAACGAGCTTATCTTATCAGGGAAATCTTCGGTTGATTTCTGGCCTCATCTCCCCTTCATGCACTTGTGTAGAAATATCAACCCCATTTAGCTACTCATGGATACGAAAAAATCTTGCTGTTTCTATTTATCCTAATGCAAAAATATATCTTGTGATAGCCAAGGCTTGGCTCTGTCTTCATACAATTCGACTACAGTGCTGTTTTACCCAATCCCCAATGATCTTGAGCTCCAACTCAAGGCAAATGGTACTGCTGTTGTCAGAGACCCGCTCTAGCAGTTCACGCCGATGATTCCCTCTGCCACAGGGCAATCGTTCAACATCAATGATACTCTGCGACCGATGATTCCTTGGCCGCCAATAGCCAGAGAGCAGGGCTGTGGCAACACAAACTCGCTAGCATCATCCTGGGTCAAAGTGTGCTGTTTCCCCAGGCTATAGTCGACCAGCAATCCACATTGGTCCACCGTCTTGTGCAGTTCACCGGTTTCACTAGGAGATCTCTTGTTAGCCCACCAAATATCAATGCAGCTGGGGATTTTTCCATCTCTTACTGTATGATCACACGGATGTCCTTCTCAGATAGCAAATTCTTGGACTCCATCCGCAAGTGAGTGGCCGTCAGTGAGCATGGACTGCCAGGTGTGTAAAATATCAAATCGCATTCAGTGCAGTCCATGATGCCAGGAGCAGGCCGGAGGGCAGCCAGAGCGCCAACACGGGGCCGGGTGGAGTTATCAGGACCACACATGGCTGTTTGATCGACGAACGGAGGGACGAGGCGAGCCACACGAACAAACAGTGAAAGAACAGGGGGGAACAAGGAATATACCAGAAGAAATGATCAAGAGCAGCGAGCAAAGCAAGGACGGATAGAGAGGAAAAGAAGTGAGGAAAAGAGTCTGGGGCAGTTTAAAAAGCAAGATTGCTAACCTAAGACTGTCCAAGAAGCCGAGAAAAAGGACGCCAAAGTTTATTTGTAGTGGCAAGAGAGGAACCCTGGTGGCATCTCTTCCGCCAGCACTAACAACACCACATCCGCTTTATACTAAATCCACAACAGCTCCTTATGTGTGCTTGTGTGTGGTACGGCAGCAGCCTCCTCGAACCTGCTCATATGATCTTGAGCTAGTTTGGCACAGCACGTGGCCATACACATGAGAGCGGTTTTGAAACTGCCGCAGCTATATCAAGATCCGAACCAACACGCCATTGTCTCTGACACTCGTCGATTAACTGTCAAACTTGCCACCAACAATATCAACGTGTGATTGCAGCTGTCTAGACTATTTGCTATCAGTTATATGCGCAAGTTTACGGGCGCGAACCCTGATGAGCAAGTTTGCGTCTGTTTATGGATAACCCTAGGGTTGGTCACTTACACCCCTCATACATAGTAGTACACCGTGCCAAGCCAAGCCGTTAGCCCCACAACCCGGATGGCTGACCATCAAGCGAATCAGAGGACACTGGTAGGCGACAAGAAAAGAGGCATTGTATTGCTAGACATAAAATGAGACGTAGCAGGAAGACGAAACAAGGGAACTAGCTGTGCTTGACCCCTCATCTGACCATGGCTTGTAGGTTTGTCAGCAGAATGCATTTGCATACAGCGGCGTTGTGTTGTGGCTTTGGGATGACTTGATAAAGCCCGCCTCAAATTCCCCTCTCCTCTTTCCTTCACCTTTTTAAACACCACCATCATCAAATCTTCTATATTTGTGCCTACCAAACACCAAGCTTGCACTATGTCGTCCCCTACTTACAAGCTCCCCGCTCTTAAATATCCCTATAATGTAACTAGCTTGCCTACCGCACTCTACAGCCACTGTCACTCCAGGAAAATGCCTGCTAATTACCCGTGACTTCTTTAGGCCCTCGAGCCCAACATCTCTGCACAGATTATGGAGCTTCACCACTCCAAGCACCACCAAACCTACGTAACCAACCTCAATGCTGCCCTAGGGTCCCTTTCCACTGCCATTTCTACAGCCGACGTGCCCAGCCAGGTTGCTCTCCAGGCTGCTATAAAGTTCAATGGTGGTGGCCACATCAACCACTCGCTTTTCTGGGAGAACTTGGCACCCACTGGCTCGGCCGCTACTGACCCCAAGTCAGCATCGCAGCTGTCGGCAGCTATTGCTAAGACATGGGGCGATCTTGAGGCTTTCAAGAAGGCCTTCAACGCAGCGTTGCTAGGCATCCAGGGCAGTGGCTGGGGCTGGCTAGTCAAGGATACCACGGGCGCTCTGTGCATTGTGACCACCAAGGATCAGGATCCCGTGGTGACGGGCGAGGTTCCCGTGTTTGGTGTTGACATGTGGGAGCATGCGTACTACCTGCAGGTGAGCAATATTGAGTCGAAAACAAAACAGTGACATTGATGAGCAGATATACTGACTAGGAACTGTGGTTGGGTTAGTATCTCAACGGCAAAGCTGCCTATGTGAACAACATCTGGAATGTTATCAACTGGGAGACTGCTGAGAAGCGGTATCTGGGAACCAAAGACACTGCCTTCCTGGTGTTGCAGGATTCCACCAAGGCGTCTCTGTGATCAAATATAGGATAGAGTTTGTATTATTCAACGTCTATCTACTGGTTTTCCACAGCAACACGACAGAATATAAGATGGATGCGAATGGTTATGTACAAGTAAATTGAAGAAAGAAAAAAGGTCAAAAAAGAAAATTGAAACTTTGTTGGTTTACTAGAGGGTAACTTGCAAAAAAGGATGAAGATTGTGTGATGCTGACAAGAACGAGATTCGAACTCGCGCGGATTGCTCCACTGCGAAGATTTTGCAACCTGAACACAGCGCCTTAGACCGCTCGGCCATCTTGCCTTTGGTGAACGGGATAAATGCCTGATTGAAGTGTATAAGAAGGCTACGGTGTGGAGCCGGCTGGGCCGCCGTCGTATTGACAGCATTCGCTAGTTAGAGTAGACGTTAAATACAACAACAACAACCGGCTGGGCCCAGACTGAGTGAACGAGAGGGGCGGAGGTGAAGGGGATGAGTGAGGAGGATCGGAGTGAGGAGGGTCCGCCGGGGCCAAAACCCTGTGCCGATAGCCGTTGGCCTTCCGGGGTAGATAGTATTCATGTTTGCGGCCACAGGCCAAAAAGACCAGGTAGCCAACCCTGGAACCCCTTGCGGGGACGCCCTCGGGCGATGCTGAGTTGAAGAACCCCCCAGTGTTTACACTGGGCCTGCGATGGTCAAGGGAGGCTTCCGAAGCTCATGCACACCCGCAACCGCTGACCGCCCAAGAACGGCCCCGGATGACGACATCATCCCCGGCTGGTATTGCCAGGAATAAGCCGTCGTATTATTGTGTAGAAGCAATCAGGTAGACGTTAAATAGTACAAACAAACAAACAAAAAAAGGAGTGAGGAGGGGATTGTTTTGGAGAGAAACACCACCGGGAGGATACGGAGATGTCGAGGTGGGTCCAACGGGGCCCGGCTCCCCTCGTCCGGGGGATAGAAAACTGCGGCGGTCAGTCTGGAGGCCTGAAGGATGAGACCAGCGAACCACGCCGGGGCCAAAACCCCGTGCCTATAGTCGCTGGCCTCTTTTACTAGATAGTTTCTCAAGTTTTGGACGCGCAGGCCAAAAATACCAGGCCGACCCTGGAACCTACGCGAGCTTGCCTTCGGGCCATACTGAGCCAAGAACCTTTTGGTGTCTACACCGGGCCCTTTATCTGGTCATAAAAGATCTTCGAAGCTCACGTATTCTCGCAATTGCCGACCACCCAAGGGTGGTCCTGGAAGACGACATCATTCAGGGCTCAACTTGTCTGGGACGCCGTCGTATTGACAGCATTCGCTAGTTAGAGTAGACGTTAAATACAACAACAACAACAACAACAACAACAACCGGCTGGGCCCGGACCCCAGTAGACGTTAAATATATTCAAGTTCAAGTTCCGGGCCCGGACCGCCGAAAGCTTGGCACCAGACAAACCGGCTGGCAGGGCACACTGGGTTCCAGGGCGCTATCAAGTCCCGGGAAACGATACAGTAGACCGGCTAGCCGAGGCGAGCTTCAGGAACGTGGGTTTGCTAGTTCCTAAGAGGACGGTACCTCTTGTAACGACAAGACGCTGGGAGACCAATGCATTCAGGGCCGATTCCAAGAACTAGATGAGAGACAACTGTCCAAAAACTGGTCATCTTGGATGGACGCGGGCTCCCAAAGTTGTTCAATGTGAGCTGGATAAAAGGGCTACGCTGAGACTCTGTCCCCAGAGTTTTGGCAGCACGCTCCAGACATGGAGACTTCGAGCAATACCACTTCAGGTTGAGCAATTAATATGCCGAGACGAAGTGCTAAGTGCCGAACTGTGGCAAATCGAGGGTCCTCAACCACCCATGAGAATGCATAGGCAACGCTATAAAGCCAGTGAGATTGCAAAGAGGATCTTTAAAGACAGATCTTGCGAGTGCCTAGCAGAGAAGATGGACCCAAAATGGAGAGTGAGTCGAGTAGACACATACATGTATAACAGATCGCGAGCTAGCACGGAGAAAGATGGGGCGCTCGGTTTTGTTTGGAAGCTACGTAGAAACATATGTTGTGTTCTGTTCTTTCCTTTCTTTTCCCTTTGTTTTCTCTTCTCTTCTTCTTTTGCTCTTTACCAACTGTTGGATGAAGGCGACTCATAAGCTTGCTGAGAAGTATACACGCTCCTCTTGTTCTGAATCGGTGGTCGGCCTTGTGGAGAGCCAATTCTTTTCGGCCGCTAGTCCGGCGTTGCTTGATCCCAGTGATTCTAGTAGGAGTTAAACAAATCCAAGTTCGAGCTCAACTTACAGCAAACAGCAAACAGCAAACAGAAAACAGAAAACAGCTTTCACACGCCCTTTGTGTCACCTATTCTCCGGCGCACATGGCGTTTTGCCCCACATTTTCGGGGAGGCCTATCCACTATGTGTCGAGTCAGGCCGGGCCGGATCGGTTCAGAGGTGCCGTACAATGCATCCGGCTTCTGGGAGCATAAGTCTGATCCACGTAGCGACCGGCGTCCTGTGCAAGTCGTGGATAATTTACATTGCTTTGATCCTGATGTGAAGAGGGACTGTATCTTGCCTACTCTCACAAAGCCACATGTAAAGCACGCACATAGATCTAGTCTACGAGCTAACCTACGAGCTAGCACCCGCACCAAAGTCGAGGACGGTTCACTTAGGTTCTATATTGCATGCTGAGCCTTGTTCCAGACCGCGGGAAACTCAGACGATGGTTTCTAGTGGCAAATATACGCAGCCTACGCCCATTTTAGCGGTATCAAATGAGCCAATAACTCAACAACCTAATTACAGCCTAACCATCCATATTTGCTAAGCAAGGAAAGCGATGGCTTGCTGAACCAAGGCTTCCCTTGAACCCAATTGGTGGCCAACAGGATAAGTGGCGGAGAAATGATTTGGATTAACGTATTGGTGTGTTAAACTGTATCATATGAAGAGTAAGCGGCGATAGGACCAGACTTAAGGCACATACGACACCCCTTGGCCGTCCACAAACCACTAAAAGCGCAGTTACATTGTCAATCGAGGGATGCTTACACTTTGGCTTCAATCCAAGGCTGTACAGCTATCACAACACCTAGACATACAGGAACTAAGCCATCACGGCCACAACTTCTGCGCTCTTTTCTGTTTATCGTAACATACATCCTGCACTTCAGCCCAAGCAGACATCACATCAAGCAATGCTCATTTCGCTTCAGCTATTATGTATCTTCTCTCTTAGGCTTTCTACTGACAAATGATGCATGCCGCAGTAGACGCATGTAACTGTAAATCAATACAAAACTCCACACAGCAATGCTAGAGACGCGGACATCCCAATGGTCTTTTCTTTCTAGGCAAATATTCAGCCCAGGAATTTTCCAATTTTCCCTCCTCTCTTCTCTCGGTCACAAGTTAGGCCTTGGTGCAGCAGCACCCCGTCTACATTAACAATCCACTTGTTCTCTTATCCTGCCTCTTTGCGGGGTGTTTTTCACTAGCTCACTTTTTCCTTTTTACTCTCTGTGCATCCCATCGTGTCGTCATGCGTCAGGATGAGATGAGATGTGTGGATCAAGTGGAAGCCTGCATGCCGAACCGACATGCAGGACAAAGAGACGGCGGAGCTTCCTTCTCGCCCTTCCCATGAGACCCTACTTTTGTGTGTGTGTGTGTATGTTCTTTTTCATTCAAGAGAGTCCACCTGGAGTGGAGCGGCTAATCAAGAAGCTAGGTGGGTATCTGGATAATGTTCTTCACGCGATACATAGCTATGTATAGATTCGAGTATGCAAAGCATGGGTCCAGCGCTGCATCTAACCTTGGCTACTTTCAAAAAATGACTAGATAATGCAATGCACACACCCACACACTTCAAAACACGAAGAGAGGCACCCTGCCCCAGATAGCTCCACTCACCTGCGTCTTTGTTTGCTATGCCGAGGCGTCGTGTAGACTTGTCGACTAAATAAAGCCAGCCAACTACCCAAGCTCGCCGTAAATGCCCAATGCATTGCCATGTATAACAAGACGGTACTATTGATTGATTATGGCTGGTGATACATACAGGTCAACTCTAGCGGGGAGAGGAAGGATAGCCAGACAGATCCATTATTATTAAAGCCAAATCAAATCACAAGTTCCCATCCATCCTGTGTCTGCTTGGCCCTCTATAGGATAACATTATATAATAGTGCCGCCTAAATCGCATGCACCGATCAGCATGAAGCCCATGGTGATAATAGGCAGCGCATATGCATCACACGCCAGACCAGCTTCATTTAGAGGTAGCTCCTTCACATCATTATCCATAGCAGGAGTAATACAACCCATCAAGACTGGCAAAATTCACAATTTGGGCACAAAATTGATGCAAGAAATGGGACGTTGTATTAAAAATCCAAACGTGAAAACAAAACGAAACAAGAAAAAGGAAACACCTGCAAGAAACAAGCACAGCTATCCAGAACAAAGATTTATAAACAAAAACAGGAACGTGGAACTCCAAAAACAAGGTCAAACAATGTCAAAGCAAATATGGCGCTGAACAAACTTTTTATACTAGTAAAAAAAACACCAAAAAAAAAAACAAAATACCCAAAGCAAAGCAAAACGAAGAGTGAGAAAAAAAAACACTTGTTCAAACCTAATAGAGAGAAAAGTAATACTTAACTAGTAATAAGACATAAAAAGAGAAGAAATAATGGTAAAACAAAAGTGTACCGAAGTTTGCTTTCCTTCTTGCCCATCAAGAGGAAATATGTAAAAAGATGAAACAGGCAGACAGAAAAATAAAGATGCATGACCGAGAACAAGACGAAAACAATCAACTTGCAGAATTACAGTGCCAAGCAGAGCCCTCAAAAAGGAAAAGAAAAAACGAGTATGCCAAGATGTAGCAAAAACAATAATCGTGATTAGAGACAGGAAAGAGTGAGGGGTAGGTCAAGCGGGCACGGCGTGTCAATGCATCGTCGTTCACTCCCTTTCATAGGAGGTATTTTGCTTTTCTTCATGGTCATGGATTGCGCCACCAAGACCAACTATTGTGGTTTGAATTCGGCCTGTAGAAGTAGTGTAGAATAAGAGAAAAGCCGAAAAAGAGATATTGCGGACAGCAAGTGCAAGCCCATAAAAGAGATACACCAAGCAATGGGGTTCGAGCATGTGTCATAAAGCACAGATTGATGTAGTTCGTGGTTTTGGACTCGTAGAGTATGGAAAATATGGCAGTGATAAACCAAGCCAATTTTCGAAGCAGCATAGCCTAGACTGATACTAGGAAGAGAAACAAACAGGCAGCACGCCATAGAAAAAAAAGTAAAAAAAGTAAAAAAAGAAAAAAAGTGAAAAAAAACATAAGAAAATTATCAAAAGACAACGGGCAGAGGGGCCAATAAAGGCTTCCACCGGATCGAAAAGAAGAGGAAGAAAAGAGAAGAAAAATGAATGAATGAATGTAGAAGAAACGAAAGGAATGTGTTGAAAGTGAACAAGAATGAAGACGAGATGAAGTGAAGCGAAGAAAAAGCGAATATAGAATCCAGATGAAAAAGAAGCTCATTCCGTAGCTCAACCAGTCAAAGCAGTAGCCCATTGCTCAAAAGGTAGGCGCTCATGCATGCCATTGCTAAAATTCTTGACGCTCTTGTTTTCAGCTGCAGGAAGGCCAGTCGAAAGAACAGTCGGCGGTGAAACAGGCGAGCTAGGCGAAACTGAGGTAATGGTAGGCGACGACCCATTGCTAGAGCTAGGAGTAGGAGGTGTGACCGAGCCATCAATTGGGACGAAATCGCCGGCTTGCTGTTGGAGTCGGTTCTGCGGAAGCGGCGGAGGAGGAGCCTGAACAGCTGGGGCAAGAGCTTGCTGGCGATTGGGAGGGAATCCAAGCATGGCTTGTTGGCAGCGGAGAGCAGCTTCTTGGAGAGGCATCAGGTCATGGTTCGAGGCGGTGCTTGTGTGGGACTTGGTGGCGTAGTTGTGTGGGATGGTGTGGCTGAAGCTGCGGCCGTGGCCAAGGACTTTTGCAGCGGGCTGGACTTGAGGTTGGCGGGAGATGGCGGAGACGCTCTGGTGATGGCGGTGTGCCTTGGAATCGGCGCCGGCGCCTGACGGCTTCGAACTGAACTGCGGATCCGAAGAAATGTCAGTACTTTATCAAAATGAGACACTAAAAACGAAGCACGTCCGTCTCATCGGTGAGGATCACTCAACTGAAGGGAAATACTTACGAAACAATACTTGTTAACCAGCTCCTCATACGAAGTCGAGGCAAGGGAAGACCGAGCGCCAGACCCGTGAGGAGCAGGCATGTTAGTAGAGGGCATAGTATCAGGCTTAGAGGCTGCCTTCTTAACCGACTTGACTTTCATTTTGTTGGGATTAAGCTCCATGCGAGCAGCCGACAGAGAAGCCCCAAAATCGTAACGGTTAGCAAACGCCATGCCAGAAGAGTTCTCATTTTTGTCAGGCGAGCCATTGCGCTGGGGCTGCTTTAGGCGGATGGTGATGGGCTCGTCGTCTAGAAGACCCTGAATCACACTAGCCTTGGTAGAAGCAGCAGATGTCGCCTTGATGTCAGTCGGAGGGTTCTTGGAAGAAGGGCCAAGGTCCTCGAAGTTGACGCCAGCGGGCATAGACTTGGATCGAGCATGAGACGATCGGGGCAAAGAGTTCTGGGAAGAACGAGTGTTAGGGGCACCCCCATTCATCCGGTTGGCCCCAGAATTAGAACGAGAGCTGCGGGGCAGCGCGTTGGGCTGGTTGTGAACCTGCACAGGCTTAGTCTTGTTCCCTTGGAAGGTGTGCTTGCCGTTCTGTTTTTGGTATTTCTTGCGGAAGTCAACTTGGAAGTTGAGATGCGTGTTGTTATCCCAGTACTCAGTGCCATTGATGCTATAGCGCATGCAAAGATACATGGTCTTGCATTCCAGGTTAGCTGTGTCGGACAGACGAATAGCGAAGGTGAAGCGGTCCGTGCCCTGGGCGTATCTTTTAGGCACAATAGGGCAGGAGTAGTCGGCAACAACTTCAGATGTAGTCTTCCAGTAATCAAAAGTGAAACGGCAAACAACTAGCTTCTGGAAAGCCATGTTTGCAACGGCTACCGACCCAACCAGCGACTTTTGGTCAGCCGATAACCATACCTTTTCCAGGCAGATGGGTTGAGATTGGCGGTAGACTGAAGGAGCGGGGAAATTGCTAGTAATCATTTCCCACGAGAAAGGAGGCTCAACAACAGACTTCCTATCATAGAAGGGATACTCAGTTTCGCTCTCATAATTCTTGGGTGAAGAATCCGCACTAACAGCAGCCGGGCGGTCGACTTGCAAGAAGTGACGAACATGCTCCAGCTGCGAGTCAAAATGGACTGCCTTGGAGAAGGTGGGGGTTCCTGGGGCACTTATAGCACGGCGTGATTTAGAAGAAGGGCGAAGAGCAGGGCGTACTAGCTCCCCTGACTTCTTACGAACCATCTTAGGCTTGTAGATCTCCGCATCAGTTTCTTCATCAGTCCCATCGATAGCATTCTCGGACGAAGATCTCGGTGTCGAGACACTGACGTTAGGCTCATTAGCATCCCTTTTAGGAGACAGAACGAAGCTAGGGCCGTCAGACTTTGTCGAGTTACTGTTCGAAAGCATGTCCGGGGAGACTTCCATTGCCTGGGGGCAAATAGACATCTTGAGATTCATTAGGCTTTGGCGGTCACGCCCCCGGATCTCAAGACCATCTTCATCGCTATCAGAAGCAGACTCTGGAGGAGAGATGACGGCACCGCTGGGAATAGCGTGGCCCGGTGTGACGGGAGGGGGAGACTGGCGAACGCTGAGAGAAGCGGGAATGCTCAAGGTCATGGGGGCAAGCAAATGAACAGGAGTGACGTTCATAGTCATAGTAGCGGTGGCCATTGTGGATGGTGTCGGTGTCGAAGACGACGACTTGGACGAGGGGTCTGATACCGAAGTGGAAAAAGAGGTGGAAGAGGAAGTCGACAACGACGAGCAACCTTTGCTGTCCTGAACGGACTGAGCTGAAGTGGCGGCAGGGAAAGAAGAATCGACAAGGGAGGCAGTGCCAGTAGAAGAGGTGCGAGAAGGTGAGGGCGAAGACGGATTGGAAACTGGGGCTGATGGAGATCTCCTGTGCTTTCTTAAGTAATGTGCAGAGCGGGGAAGCGCTGGTGACGAAGAGTAAGATGAGCGGCGACTCGCTACAGGAGATGCAGCAGGGGAGTGAGAAGGAGGTGTGTAAGGCATTGCGTGGATAACAACACAGGAGGTTGCCCTATGCCTTAGAAATCTAAAAAAAAAAAAAAAATTGGAGGGAAAAAGCTGGAGAAAACTTGCGGATGCAAGTGGCAGAAAGTAGCTCAAGATGGGCGTGTGCTAAGCGTACTTCCCAACAACCACAACACGTGGGGAGGATGTGAAGCAGAGTGGTAAACGATGCTGGCTACAAGCAGTGGTGATGATGTCGTCTGGCTGCGATGGGATCAAGGAATAATGGTGCTGGGCTGGTAGACAACGAATTGGACTGGGAGACTAGTCAAAGGCTACAGACAAATACGGACACTGGGGGGCGTAACCGAGGCAGGGTGACGTGTTAGCTGGCTCGGTTCTGTTAGAAAAGAGAGACGCAATGCAAAAGCAAGCAGGCAGTATGCGGGTGGGAGAAAGCAGAAAACAACGAAGCAAGAAAAACGCAATAAGCAGCAATATGCAAGAAGATGGCGAGAAAGGGGAGGAGGGAAGCCTGACGACGAGAAAACGGCAAGAGAAGCGAGAAGACCAGGCCAGGATCAATGAAAGAGGCGATGTAGAAAACAATGCACACCGGCAGAAGAATGCAGTAAAAGACGACACACGCAATACACCGGGCAAGAAAAAGGGGACTAGATGAGGGAGAGAGAGAAGGAGGGGGGGACCAGAAGAGTAAGAGGTGGAGTGGTGGTGATATGTAGGGCAATGCAATGCGGTAGTAGCGTGTGTAGTATCTAGACGGTTGGGGAAGACAAAAGAGGCCAAGGTCGAGACTAGGTGGATACCATCAAATGCATAATATGTGAAAAGATAAGCCGCAATAGCGACCATCAAAAGTGGCAAAAAGATAGCGTGAAAACGAATCAGAAGTACAAAGAAATAAAAGAGGGTGTGTTGTGTATGCATGTGTGAAAGTAACAGCGGGAAAGTAGAAAATGAAAGAAATCGCATCGATAAGAGGCATTGAAATAAAGGAACAGTGATAAATGGCGAGAATTAAAAGGACCTACCAAAATTGCGGATAGTGAATAAAAGCCGACTCGGTTCGGTCAACGGATTGCAGATTTTCTGGTCTGCCTGCGTCTTTCCTGTCTCTTGTGGCTGTATTTCTGTTGGCGGCGGTGGTGATGATTTGGGATGGAATGGGCGGTGTTGGGTTTCGATTCAATTCGCTTCACTTCAAGGAAAAAACTTCAACTCAGTTCGACAATGCAGTCAGGCCGTGGCGCTTTCGCTTTGGTTTGGTAGTTGCCGTAGGTTTGATGGATGGCGGGGGGCGGGGAAAGAGAGGAAGACGCGAAAAAAAAAATAGAGATAAAAAGCAGAATGAATAAAGGAAAAAAAATAATAAACCAGTAGAAACGACACAACAGTAGCAAGAAAAGAAGAACGAGTAGGAAAAGACAAGGAAATAAAAATAAAAAAAAGACACCTTCGTCAGGGCAAATGGCAAACCTGGGCAATATTCCAGCAGTTCAGGTTGTCAAAGGCTCGTTGGGAAGAAAGGAGCTTAAGAGCGGCCGGTATGGGAGAAAGAAGAAGGGGAAAAGCAAAAGAAAAAGAGAAGAAGGGTGTGGAAGAAAGAGCGGGCAGGTTTCGTTTTTAATGGGAAAAGCCCAGTAAGCCCGGCTACGTTAGAGCGTAAAAAAGGGCGGAAGGCGTGCGTGAGTGGCGGAAGGTCCAAATCAGACTCAGGGCAGTTTAGTTTCGTCGTAACTGCCTCCAAGGTTATAGGCTAACTTTCCAAGAGGAATAGTCTCTTTCTCTTGATGTCTCCTCCTGTTTCCTTCCTATTTCATGAGCTTTTCCGTTGGTCTTTTTCTCGTTCTTTCCGGCAGCTTCCTCTCTTTCTTTCTTGCCTTGGGACTTGTTTGCAGTGTGGTCTGATGCTGAGAATTCTGATGTGCATGAGGAAGGAAGCACGCCCTTTGGGTCCCTTTTGTACCTGTTTTTGCGACTTGGTCTTTTTTGTTTCTGAACCTTTTAATCGTAGACGACGGAAGCAGCAAGCAAGGCATGCAAGCAAGCAGTCTCGAGGGCAGGGGAAGGAGGTGGGGTGGGGGGAGCCTTCCTACTCTAGTCCTGGTTGTGCTTCATGTTCCAAGGGAGAAGTAGCAGAGGAGATAAAAGCAAAATCCCACTACAACTACACACTACGGTACGGGGTTTCGAGGGCCAGGACACAGAGAAGGAAGTACACAGTACCAGACAAGCATTAAAATAATTAAGGATATAATCGAGGGACAAAAACCTAGATAGAAAAGAGTGGCAGACGCCGGCCGTGTGTGTGTCCAACAAAAGTAAGCGGCTATCGCTACACACGGAGAGAACGGTAATTTGGAAATAGCAAGGCAATAGCTCAAAAAAAAAAAACAGAGGGCCTGAATAAAGCCGGAAAGGAAGGCACTTTCAAGCTTGCTGCCCTGGAATGCCCACCACCGAGATTTATTGGATGACGGGCAACGAGGGGAAGCGAAAAACGGATAGAGACAAAAGAGCGGCAAGGGCAAGAGCAGAAAATAAATAAGGGAGAAGGCTCAGGGCGGGTCTAGGAAGGTGTGTATGTTGCGTAAACTCCGTCGGTAGCTGCTGCCATGGGCTACGAACGCTAGCAAAGAGTCCAGCAAGAAATCTGCCATCTCTGCGTCTTTGTACTTTGTATCTAGCGTCCTATGTCTTGCAGATACCATGCCAGCATGGAAAGAGACTTTCAGATGCCTACAAGCCCACGTCTCACTGCCGTCACACCCAAAGGCCTTTCTGGATATTGTGTAGAAAACCACTGCGACTACGTAGCATTTGAGTGTCGTATGTATTTACTTACATGCATGTACGCTCAAACATGCACACACCAGGAAGAAAGCGATAGTTATCTATACAGGCCAGAAACAGCGCTAAGATGGATGTGACAAAAATACAACATATAAAATGCAAGAAAAATTGCACCTGTATAAAACAATTGATCGGCTGCTAAAAGTCAGAAACCAAGGTGACAATCGAAAACACTGCCATAGACAAATCAATTAGTTTATCAAACTCAATCCGTTTTTTTTACGTGATTCGTCCATGGGCTTGTTTGTGCCGGCCTGTTCTCTATTGCCTTGTTGTCTCTACCTGTGGCCCTCCCTCAGCAAACGAACCCAAGTCCAAGATGACAAGACTTTTTTTTGCTGAATAGAGGGAGAAAACTTCGCTAAACCTGATAAACTCGCGGTTTTATAGCTCAGGAGCCTGGATTATTATTCTTTGACATGCTAGAGCTCTTCATGCTCCGTGATCAGTGAATAGTCGGTTTTGATCTTTGCTTTTAGCCTCACATGAGCCTGTTTTACATACTCTGCTGTTATTTCTCTTTCAGCTATATCAGCGGGTCAAGACAGCAGCTATAACGTAGGGAGAAAGGGCCAAATAGGCTGCTCTTCTCGTCCGAATTCGACGTGTTTTGGAAAAAAAAGCTCATAATTCTCATGAGACGGCGAGAAATTCTGAACACTCAGCTATGTGAGAGATGATAAAATACGATAAATTCAGGTGCACAGAACATCACACCACAACCACCCAACAGCCAGAGGAGACCGCCGCCAAAAAAAAGCATTTGACAGCACGCTACAGCAAGTGCGGTAGGCAAAGACAAATTACTGGCTGAGCCTTGGTTGTATGGCCATGAACCATTGCTTTCTTAGATGCACGCACTGACTCGAACGTTCTGGCCCATTTCCATACGCATAATAAAATCAATTTCTTATTTTTCCATGTGCCTTTTGTCCCTCTCCTCCCCCTTCCCGGCTATCCAGCAGTCGCCGAACCCGTAGCTGCTAGAGACCAGCTCAAAGACACATACAAACCAAAAGCCCACCAAGGATAGCCCTCGCCTACCCAACAACAAAAACAGGTGTCCTAATGCTTGTGGCGAGGGTGAAGGCAAAGGCAAAAGCAAAGAGGGGCCAGAGTTCGCACCATTGGACACTAAGGAGGACGCGTTTTCTTTTTTATTTTATTTTTCTTTTTTAGCTCTCGAGGTGAATAGAGTGGCGTCTATAAAATCAGCAATTAAATGAAAGCATTTCCAACCCAAAAAAGGGCTTGCTATTTAGTGCATCGATAAATTGTGCTTATATTTTATTTCTATTGCGTGGAATGTGGCTCAGTTGAGAGGCTCTCTCTGCCTGCCTTCGCGTACGCAGGAAGACACACAGACAAAGCACTGGGGACGAGGGGGAAGGGGAGGGCTACTAACTACAAAATCTCAAGATGCAAGACGCAAGACAAAGGCGAACGCAAAGCAGATGAAGAGGTGCGTGCGAAGCTTGCATGCAGATTTATCCAATAGAAGATGGCATCTACCAAGCTACAAACCTCGCTCGTCCCAATGACTGAATCAAAGCATCACTAGAGCAGCCAATCAGACAACCAAGTCACAGAAAAGGCACCAGATGAAGACAGAGACATCATTCAGGCAGAGAAGTCCTCCCGTTCTATAACCAACTTTCCTCTCCCCTGTTTCCCTTGTTGGGCTTCTTCTATCCACATCTTCCCCTAGTCAGAAGACGACAGAAGAAGCCAAAAACATGAACATAAGGGTTGGCCTTTCGGTCATGCAAGCTATAAAACTACCTCTTCTCTTTCCCTTTTTTCCATCCTATCACTCAGACTCAGGTTTACCACTGTAAAAGGGATTCAAAAACCTCGAATGCCACTCAAGGTTCATTTGGCGGGGAGGGAGCAGTTCAGCATTCAACAGAGAGACCAACTCCTAGATCAGACACTAAACAAGTGAACAAGGACAAAAAAAGGATGGGGTTATGAAGTTTAGAGTTCAACAGCAAGCAAAAATAAAGTTCAATAAAATGCCTCCCGCCTAGTTAGCGGCCGCCTGCCCACTATAACTGCCCAGGCGGGCACCTCTGTGAACAACAGTCCGCTGACGGCCGCCAACCCACATTGCAAGCAAGCAACGCAACACAGCGAACTCCGTCTCCCGGCCCACTAGCATTACTCGTTCGGACACCAGGGGGCAAAGAGAAAAAAATCAGCGAAGCTCTCCCCCTCTTTCTCCCCCGCGTCTTCTCCTGAGCTAGGCCAAACAGCGCCTTGTCTTGCACGCTATGCTATTCTGCACAAATAACGCACGCATCTACCTTTTGAGGTTTTTTTTCTTATTCTGGCCTAGCTTTGTGCCCTCTCACGTTCTTAGAGGCTACGTGCAAGCATCAAGCAAGTAAGAAACGCAATCGCCCCAACAAACCAAGTTGCCGCTTCTTTGCCCCAAGGTAATCAATGCCTCTCTCTTAGCGACTACTTCCCTTCCCTTGGTAGTCCTGCCCTTGGTCTTTTGTATCACTCATCAAAGGCCTGTGTAGCGCTTTTCTGCTTATTGCATCCCTCTAAAATTGCACTTCCCCCCCCCCCCCCCCCCCCCCCCCCCCCCCCCCCCCCCCACCCCACGCACACACCCCCCATAAGTTTCGGTGTGTCTCCTCGGTGAGCAACCCAGGCAGCCTGCAAAACAAAGTTTAACCCTGCTGAACAAATCCCCTGTCTCCACTTAAATGTGTGTTCCCCATAACTTAACGTTGGTTGACCCCCACTCTCAACCTTCTGCCCTTGCGTTTAACCTTATCAAATGAGCCACCATGTTGAGTGAGGGAGGGGTGTTTTTGGGGGTCACGCCTTTTTTGGTTTCTGCTGCCCTTGTATTCATTTGATTCTGATCTCCTTGCACAGAAGCTTGAGTTTTGCTGTTTCATTTCGGCAAAGAATTTGAAAGGTAGAACAGAAAATGATTTGCGCACAAACATGCATACCAGTCACGGCTGATAACTGCAAACAGGCGAGGCATGGGCAAGTGCTTTTCTTGTTGCTTCGCATTAGGGTTAGGTCTCACTAGCTTGTACGGACTCGACCTAGAAGGACTTGGTTTTTTTCTGCCGTTCCATTGTTTTAAATGCCCCGATCGAAATCCGGGGCCGGGAATGCATCTGAGCCAACAAGACCACCACCAGAATAAGAACAATCAGCGACTAGAAACAAAAGTCCCTTCCCTCAGATTGCTCGTGGCTTAGCTTATAAAAAACGCGGCGGGCGGTATATTCCCTAGTCCAACTGCGTCGCTTATCGCTTTGATTTGTATGTGACACATATGTATGTCAGGCCCCCAGTTGCAAGGCAAGTACCGTACCGTGCCGTACATGACTTTCCTTCTATACCCTCTATCGTCGCCGTTTATGCGCGGTGTGCGCCTCTGCCCTACACATCTGTGTTGGCCCTTTCCTATGCTAACTTGTGGCTACTGTGCCGGACTGGGACCTCTTCGAGATCTTGGCACATTCCGCCCGCGCTAACTGGGGCTGTGGTAAGTGCAATGTTTGATTCAACTTGCACGCGAGCTTAAGTGAGTCCTAGCATATAAAAGCATGTCTTATCGGAGCACTCGGAGCACTCGGCGCATTTAAACGTTGCTTATGCTTGCCTCCACGTCGATTTAGTTTTTTTGCCATTGTTTTTTTCTTTTATATTTAAGCTAGGTCGAAAAAGAGAAATGTACTCTGGTTCCAGAAGTAAAGTGAGCTACATTCTATATTTCATGCTGTATATAGCTATTTGGCCAACCTTGTTCTGGGCCTTTTATCAGTGTGGTATTCATTTTGATATCATTCTGACTGCGCAGGGTCAAAGCCATTGTAGGTAGACACGCACGTACAAAAGAACCGTGGATGCCATCCCGGTCATCCCCTCGGTTGCGGCACATTGAGACAAACCCTGCAGCTAACTTGCCCCGGTTGCTGAGAGAGAACGACTAGTCTGTGTAGTAAGAGTATTTACACTATTTCGTAGGGAACTGTGGGGAGAGGGGGTTTCTCTTTCTCCCTCTTCTCCTCGTAATACTGTTCAATCGCATGTTATCTTGCAGGTGCTGACAAGAGAACATGCCATGGTTGGTTAAAATTAAATGCACTGCTCTGTAACCTTTTTGGCTTGCTCATTAGCACTCGCTCAAGCTTATGGACAAAAAAAAACCCCCTTCAGCATTCCCGAGCGGAATTCGAAGTCGAGCTCGGCCTTTGTAAATATCACAGCAACTATCCGCGTGATTGATGATTATGGATGTGATTGAGTGAATGGCACGATATGAATGCTCAACACACATTCACTTTTTTTTTTTTGGCTGATGTGATCCCAGTACAACTACTGTCTGTGTGTCTACGGTATGTTTTATGTTATATCCATGTATGGATACATTTGTACTTACATACGCAATCTCCACCCACCATCAAAGAGGAATAATGCCATGCTCCCTGATCCATGCTTGCATGATTGCATGAAGATGCATCTTGTATTCTGTGTATCTCAACATACGTTGTTGCTATCTTGGAGTGAAAATTTAGGCAAGAATTCCCCCCTAACGAGGGAAGGTTAGTGAGGGATTGTGGAGGGAGGTAATCGGACAGTAGAAGACACCTCTCGATCAATGCGGGGGTTCCAGCTGACGTGGGCTCTCTAGCTTAGTTAGTCTTGAGCTCTAAGCTCTAGCACGGTAAATAGTAGACTCCTAAACAGCGGTAAGGGTCTAGATTCTTTTTTTTGCAAGACTGAGAGTGAGGATGATGAGCGAGACGGTATGCTCACCAGATGTTAAAATCGCAAATCGTCTCTCATGGAGCACAAGATACCTGAGAAAAGGGCGTCCCTTGCTTGGATAGTTTGTAATGCAATATAGAGAAACATGGCATGTGGCACATGCATCACAAACAAAAACAACACTCCCTTTCCCTTCTCAACCTTCCCCACATCTAATACAGGATAACTAATGCGGTGAAAAAAGGGATACTTTTGTGGCCTCCGCTAATGGCACAAGACACGCCGCCTGGCTGGCTCCCCTATTATGTTCAGCTCTTTTATTCGCTCCACTCTATCTTCTTATCCCCCAAAGTAGGGTAGTGTATCTCTGATGGTCCATGGGCTTGCTAGATGCAGCAGCGCATTGACGGGGATGGGTCAAGCTGATTACACTTGCGTGGAGAACGTGTTTTGCTAATGCGGCTTCCAAGTGGGTGATTGACTGGTGCTGGGGTCGATGTCCACGCCCGCCGGCTTATTGCTTGCCCTTGTGCTCCCAGTCTTAGTGCCTGTGCAAATTTGAGATGTGAAGCAGTCAGAGTGAGAGGCGAAAAGAAAGGTCCGGTGGAATTGATGTTGACGAACTCCTGTCATCCACTCTATGGGGAGGGGAGCGGCATGATTAGTTTTTCAGTTGAACACACTGCCGGAATTAACACCCGCATTTATGGCCGTCATGTTATATCGTTATCCCTTACTACCCCACACTAGTGCATCGGATCGTCAGGCTTGAATATGGTGTTGATCATACCACAAACTTCCCTTCATCAATCAGCCAGGTAGCGCCCTAAGGACTCCTATTCATAGGGCCGTTGGGGTTAGCTCACAACCGCTGGCTAATGACTAAGCCAAAGCAACCATTTACCTTGGTTCTTTTTGCATGTTCCCATAAAACCTGTTCATCTCACATTCTCCAAAAGTGAACTGGGCCTCCTCAATTCCTTATCAGCTTATCCTCGCCATTTCATTGGTTGCGACTGCACACAAGTTTCAGCTTGGATAAAAGGGAATGCAGCGCTAAAACCACTAGAGGGAAAAAAGGCCTACATGAATTCTGAGCCTAGAACTCGAGCCCCCGCTAACGAATTCAGCGGAGCTCACTAAGACTCAAGGGGAGAACAAGGGGCGGAGATCTTTGATTTTTCTAGTCTAGGCATCTTCAATGGCTGGGGCGGACAAAAAGTGAAGAAGAGTCCATTTTTGTGTATCTGGATGTGGAGATACACCAGTCAACAAAGAGCTAACTTGTAGTAGAAACCCACACCCTTGGGTTGTGTAAACTAGTATGCGCTGGAAAAGGGGGACGGGCTCCGCCATGGGATGGTATGGAGGCTTTGGCCTTCTGGTTATTGTGGTTTTCCCTGCTGGGCTTGCCAAGCAAGCTTCTTATTGTCGTACGACCCTTACCTTATATTGTGGCTGCATGGTGCCACAGCGGGATAGGGTAACATGGGCTGATAGTGGACAGTTTGAGATTTAGGCTAGTCAAGTGCTGTGTGTGTAGTATCTTAGCGTGAGCAGATGACAACTCTGATAAGGGAAAACAACATACACTAGGCCTTCATACAGACAGAATGACTATGTATCCATCTGTCTGACTAGATATTATGTAGGAGCACTCGGAAATAGGCCTGCCAGTCGGTCGGTCGGGGGTAGAGAAAAGGCTCGCCAGCAAAAAGACATGTGCCGTCTTGTTAGGGGGTGACCGGATGGAGCGCAGCCGGGAGCATTCAAGCTAGGGAATGGAGGTTTTCTACGCCTCTCTGTATCTGCACATTTCTCATGCCAGGCATCTTGTCTTTTGATGAAGCTCTCTTTCCTTTTCTGATAGGTCTCGTCCTTGGTTTATCCTTATCCTTGAACCCCACACCGTCATTAGGAGCAACAAGAAATACCGCCCTACGACGACGATGGGGTAGTTGCAATTGGGAACGGAACGATAGCGGTGTTTATAGGTCTATATTTCGCCGTGGAAAAAAAAAAAAAAAAAAAAAAAGAAAAAAAGCCAAGAAGAAAATAAAAAGCGCGGACCATCAGTTTCGGGCCCTCGCCTCCGCTGAGCCTTCTTCCCTTTTCCTCCCTTCCCTTGCTTTTTTATTCCGGGGGGTAAAACCTTCCCTTTTTGGTACTTACCACAACAAGACATGAGGTGAACAAGAAGGAACATAATTCCGCAGATTGATTGTGGGATGGACCCACTTAGTCACACAGGCTTTGTTTGTCAAGCTCAAATCAAGAAAGGCGCTTATTTTATCTCATTTTACTTCCACTCTTTGCTTTTTCGTTTTTCTGACTTATCTCCCTGTTCTTGTCCCTATGGAGACAGCTATTTTTTTTTTTTTCACCGTTCATACCACCGTAGCCCCACCCCAAGTTGTTGTCTTGATTCTTCTTCTGGTTATTGCCACCCGGACCTGGTCGACGGCCAAAAAAAAACGGTAGTTTCTTCTGCGCGGATAGAATCTTCGCTCGCCGGTCTTTGCCTTCGTTTTTTCTCTATTTGATTTTTTTTTTCCTTTTTACATTTACAGGATCAGAAGTCTCGCAGGCCGATTTCATAAACATACAATCCATTAGCTTGGCTCGTATTTACCCGGCGAGGCAAGATAGGACAAGGGACGAGATGAGGCGAGACGATGCAATAGGAGGAGAGCAGGAAGAGAGGAACAAAAGAGGACTTGTTTTTACTTACTCAACACTCGGCTCTAGCGGGCGGAGACAAAGAGCCTCTCTATCGCTAGTGCGGAAAGAGGTTTTGAGCAAGTACGAGCAGGCGAAGAAGAAGGGGAAAAAAAAAAGGGCATATACTCCGGCCCTTCTGCAATAAGAACGGCGCAGACTGGCTGGCGCTAAAGCATTCATGCAAGTTCCCCGGACTGTGAGAGTTGAGAATAAGCCGAGCCCTTGGTTGAGCCCTGCGTGATTAATACGTGGTGATACTATAATATTAGTCTTGGTAATTGAAGTTGAGCCGGTCGCTGTGAGCAAGGAGGACTGGTGAGCCAGTGCACGCTTCCGGCCGGTACAACTGTTATCGCTGGTGCTATTGTTCGCTATATTATCCGGCTCGTCTATATGTTCCACGATCAAGGACATTTGGCAGTGGGCGGTGCTATGTCTAACAAGGAAGAATGAGACACGAGCTTTCATCCCATGCAGCAGTACGACCTTGTCTTTGTCTCAATTTGTTGCTTTTCTGTTCAAAGCAGCAATACCAAGAAAAGAGGCTGAGAAAGCACAGGCAGGAAGGATCGCATCATAAGCCCCAGGAGTGCATTCCTTGCTACAACATTTTGTGTTGGGCCTCGCTCTTTTCCTCCCGCCCCCTTGCTCCTAATCCCAACTGCGATGCCTTGATTCTAGTTCTAGTGCTTGTTTGTTGTATCTAGCTGGGCCTAGCTCTATGCTAAATTAGAAACACGAATTGGTTAGAAAAAATGCATGCAGGGAAAGGGGGAAAGCACAGCGTAGACACACACATGCAAGTGTGCGTACATAGGCCAGGCTCGCAGATTATCCCTCCTTCTGCCTGCGCTGCCCTTATCATCACCGTAGTCGGGCTTGTTTAGGAATCGCATTGGGACTTGGCAGGAGCCTGCCTGAGGAGCTGTGATAAGACCTCAGCTAGATAGCACACGGGTAGAGATTGGGGCATCAAGAAGGGGAAACATGAGAGAGTAGAGAACAGGCCTGGGTTGAGATTGAGAAACATTGGTGTTTTGAAAATTTTCTCGCTCATTTTCATCTCTCACAACGCTGATGTCATGCCAAAACTTATAGGCAAGCCTTTGTAATATTAACAGGGTGAATCAACAAGCAAACCGCTGATTGTTTTGTGCTTAAAACCAGTCTCGTCTTCGTCTTTGTCTTCTCGCACACAAAAATTACGACCACAATAACAGTGTGTCTTTATAGCTTGGCTGGCTTATCATCGTCCCCATTGGTTGCTCTGTATCTCGAGTTCTCTCTAGAGTTGTCCCAAGCTCCTGAAACGAGCTGGGCTTGTGCAGTTGTGTTAAGCCAAAGCTTCGAACTTGACTATACTGTGCTGCGTGGTACTACACCATACCGAGCTAAGGCCCAAGACCCACCGAGGGTTCTGCTTGGTAGTGTCAGAGGGACTCCCTACTAATCGACAATGCTCTCTTTTAGTGCGCAGGAAATTGGTTCAGTGGCTGGTGCTTGGGTGCAGAGGCTAAGTTTTTGTTGATGTTTCTTTTTATAGTGGGCGAAGAAGCCCAGGCTCCTGACAAGGATCTTCGCATTTTCTTCTTTGCCACTGGGAACCTAGAACCGAGGTTTTCTTTTTTTCTTTTCTTGCTCTTGGCCCTTTTCTAGGAGTCTAGGATTGACGTGATTAGCTTATTGTCGTGCAAGCAGTCCGCCGGCGTCGGCGCTATCAGCTATTTTGCCGCCGCTGCCTGTGTAGCAGCGCTCTCACCTGTTCATGGGGGAATATTGACGCCAATGATGCCACATAAAATGTGGAAGCCAAAGTAATGGGCCCCAAATAGGGCGTACAGCTTGCTTGTCTTTCTCCCTCTTCCTTCGAGGAAGAGGCTGTTCACATATAGCAGCCACTGACACTGGGTATCCTTTTTCTCGCTCCTTCATGCTCTCAGGTCCGGAGTCCATGTGCCGCAGCCTATAGAATTAGCTATCTGGCTCCCTGGCCGGCATGAGGTGCTTGGCACCGCAGATGTAAGCTATGATGCGTTAGAACCTGTGTGATATCCATGCAATATTGGTGGCTCCTGCGTGATTGTGATAGTAGCGTAGTACAGAACAGCCACCAACAATAGAAGAAACAAACTGTTGAATTCAGCCGGACCAAGTGCGTGGACCTACTATGCCAGCCAAGTACCGCAAGGCGTAACGTAGCGAATGGGATCCAACAAAGAGAAGGGGACTAGCATCACCATCTTTGATTCTTTGCTCATTCCTCTGCCCCTCTGTGCTTTCTGGCTTCTGCCCATTGCCCCCTTCGCTGTCGTTGTCGCCAAGTAGCGCTGCAGTCGTAGCCTCAGCCACCAAGCTTCGCCATAGTAGCAAGTATCGCGCTAAGTCATCAACAAAGAGGCAAAACGTGCATCTCCATAAAGCCAGGGCTTGCTTCGCTGTCCCCCTGTTGATGCACGCACAACCACGACATTGAAGGCGTACACTGTATATTTACACACTGCATACAGTCTTGTAGATCAGCTGTATCTGTGTGTTCCCTTCTCATCTCTCGCA
The DNA here is from genome assembly GCA_038407015.1 of Ceratocystis ficicola. Classification (NCBI taxonomy): domain Eukaryota; kingdom Fungi; phylum Ascomycota; class Sordariomycetes; order Microascales; family Ceratocystidaceae; genus Ceratocystis; species Ceratocystis ficicola. Next base: position 43,092 of record JAZBQP010000053.1, on the reverse strand, counting down.
CTTTTTCGCCCTTGACCGACATTCTCTCGTATCTCTTGGTGGGACCCCCGCTTCCCTCCTTCTTTTCTCTGTTACGAAACAAAAGCAACAAGCATCTTCGCAGTTTTGCGGTGCCTCGGTGAAGCAAGCGTACAAACTGCACATCAATATGTGATCCTGGTTCGTTTGTGTTTCATAGCAGGGGGTGGGGGGACAGAGAAGCAGACAGGACAGCAACGACGATGAGAATTTCATTTTCTCTCCAGCCTCCTGTCAAAAAACTGTTGTGCGACAAAACATGCCAATAGGGTTGAGTGGGGGGGATGACGGGGGTCAGGAAATGAATGAACCCTAAATGGCTCCACAGTGTACTCTTGTACCTTTGATCACGTCATCACATCATGTCGATATCACAATCACAATTTATTAATTTGGCAAAATCTGCCATCATGCAAACCTCTTCTATTGAAGAAATTTTCACGTGCGCCATTACGGCCACCGCTGTGACAACTTGTTTTGAGTCCCCCGAATTCGCAGTCTCAAAGCTGCCCTTGATCATCTTGCTCTGTTTTTAGTGCCGTCTGTCTGTGAGGGAACATGTTTCTTGCACAGCCGGATCAGAAAGTATTGCTGGGAGGATTTGTCTCACGCTGAGGTAGGGGCCTGTCCATGCAAGTGCTTCCCTTCTTCACATCACTTATCAACTACTAAGAAAGCAGAGTTAGCAAAAAAAGCAATGCTAGGCGCTATGCCTTTCCAGGGTCCTCCCCGATGTGGGGGGTTGAGGGTTGTTCTCTCGGCCAGCCCCTAGAATTTAGCCCGGCCGATTGGCCTTGGCTATGACTAGCTAGTCAAGCAGGTTTGCTTTGTCTGTCTACTCGTCGGACGGGAGAGATGTGCAAGCAAAAGAACAAGCCCATTCAAGACAAAGCTCAGCTGAGCCAAGACGCTCTAGACCAGGTTTTGGAACTTGACCCCTCAGGCTCAGGCCCTCCTCTTCCCAACAGTGCCAGTGCGCGACAGCGAGTCCCTTCTAATGGCCAGGAGATTCCGGACTGGGCGGGTGATGTTGCCGGGAGCAGTACTACGCTACAGGTGTCGAGGAGTCCGGGCCAGTGAGGCAGAGGGTCAGACAGAGGTAGGCTAGCACAGACAGGGCGAGGGAGATAAAGCCACCAGGAGAAAAAATAAGGAAAAATAGGAAAAAAGCAACATCAACGCTGCATTGTCTTCTGGTGCGCGATATCGCATGACGGGAATTTTTTTTCTAATTTTTTTGTCGGGTACAGAATTCAGCAAGCTAACACGGGCTAGGACACGACGGGACACGACATGGCGCTAAATGCATGTAATGCAAAGATTGAAGAAAAAGAAAGATAAGGAACATCCATGCCATGATAAGAAGGCTGCTGGTTCGTGTGTGCATGTGTATGTGTGTGTGTGTGTGTGTGTGCGCATGTGTGTGTGTGTGTGTGTGCGTGTGTACATGGGTGAGGGCGGCTTATGTTGTGTGTGTGCCGCTCTGATTTTATCGTTATTTTATCGACTCCTTGCCCAGGCTCGAGGCTCTGCGTAGGATCCGTCCGCTTAACCCCGCTTAACCCTGACTCATGATCCTCCCATTCTTGTCTTTGAGGTCATGCCAACAACATATTATTGCGAACGACAAGGTGAAGCAACAGCAGGCGGAATGAGATGGAAACCTCCATGTTGTGAAAATCAAAAACAATCCTGATACCTGCGGCTTGTTGCCATTCGCCTCCTTTTTCCTCATGGTTCATTCTTTTCTGCCCTTCGGCCTCTCTTGTCGGGCGCCAAAGCGGAAGAGCGCTTGGCAGACGTGCATTGTGTATTGATGCTACTTTGTAAAGCTAAACATGCAGTTTGTTGGCATGACAATGATGTAAATGTGCTGCCAGTACCGTCATTAACTTCGCGGCCTATTATGCCGCGTAGTAGCTTATCCCAAAATCGAGTGACTGCCCAAGTCATGACTTGCCATTTTGCTTGACAACCGCCTGCAACTATCGTTGCCTATCTGCTGATGAGTAATGTCGAGGTCAAGTGGAAATGCCGTGCTTTCATTTTGAGACTGTGACTTTGAAAAAACAGGTACCTAAATATTACAGAGTTCTCCTCCTTTCTTGAAGCTTTCAAAGAACGTCATGAGCCTTGAGAGGAAGTGGGATGCTACAGGATGCTTGAGTTAATGTTGTTGCTTCATAGACATTGTGAGCAGCAGCTATCTAACCTTTCTAATTGCCAAAGCAAGACACGGTACATGTATGTAGCCTTTAGTAATGGCTTTCCATCATCTACACACCTTGGTCATCTATGAGAAACTAACCCTTACAGAAGGGTGACATGTTAACCCTATCATGATATGAAGGACTGGGTCAGAGCATCGCGGGTTGGGTTTGTGTTCTCAACTTCTCCAACTTCCAAGGCTCCATTTGAGGTTTCCCCTGATGACATTCTGGACAATCCGCCTGTTTGTTAATCAATTTGGTGTTAACTCGATGCGACTTTCTGCTATGCCCCTTCTTGTGCCTTCCAATGTCCGAGAAGGCTACATACTCCGAGAACGACACAGGCCCGCCCCCGCTCCCTGCTTCTTCGAGCCCCGCTGTTCCATGGCTAGAATGATGCCGGCGGGCTTAGGCTATCAAGCTGGATCTAGACCACGAAACAAGTGACTAGATTAGCGGGTGGCTTCCTTCGCTGCGTCTCCCTATTCCCCACGAATTCCTAGCTTTACTTGCTCGCTCGCTCGCTTGCTAGCAACATCCTCGCTTGATCCTTCCCACCTCTCTCCGGTTGGGTTGACAAGTTTCTCTCTCGCCTTTAGCCTCGCTCACAGAGTCTACTGCCTGCCTGACCGACTGTTCTAGCTCGATCCCTCTTTCCTTGGTTTTTTGTGAAAAGGGGGGCCCTGAACAGGCTCTTTTGAAAATGGAACTAAAGACTTACGAGCCTCCCTATCAATTGTTTAACTCCTACTCCCCCTCCCTCCATTACCTCAGCCTCACTGCACTTGGAATCAGCATGCTGCTTTGTCCGATAACTGATGTAGGATTGGGTAATTCCCGTCTCTAGGTTTACTCATTCCTCTTGCTTTGAGAGGCTTTAGCTCCGAGAGCTTGCTGAGGAAAGGCTAAACGAAGGCCTCGAAAAGGGGATGAGTAGAAGGAGGGAGATGGCTCGAGGTGTGGTTTTGGAGGAGCCCGGTTTCGTCCCTTGGACCAAGGATTTATTGTTATGTTGCTGAACACCAATGCCAGCTTCAATGGGCTGCTGAAGGCCCCACCGCCTGCTGCTTTGCACTATAGGGAGTTGGTAATGTGACTTGAGAACCAGATTCTCTTGCAGGCAAACTACTACCAAGTACCCAAGGGCCTTCTGCTTCTTGCCCTCCCTCTCTTTCGCCGCATCTTGTCATCGCTGCCCCTGGATTATGTGAACTCGCTTCTCTTGTTCCCTGAACTTCATTTGCAGTGGTTACGCACGTCATCGGCTTGTGAACCCTCTCCCAGCCGGCTCAACCAGAGTTGGGTCAGGCCAGATAGCTTTACACCCGGATTCTGTGTAGGATAGGGAAGGCTGGGCCAGTGCCCAGCTGATTTATTCTCGCCATGCTATGCCCAATATGCACAGTCGGATATGACACAAGACACGCATATGGGAACGGAGAAGAGGAGAGACTCTACAAGTGATAGAGCTTTGTGCTGCAAGAGTCTAAGATTGGCATCTCTTTGTCCGCTCTCGTCTGTGTGTCTTGTCCCGATTTGTGCCTCCTCTATTGCTTTGATGTACTCATGCCTGTTCTTGATTCATGTATGCAATGCATTTCTCCGCAAAAAAGCATCATCACGCAGCATGTATCATACCGTAGGTAGTAGACTGCAATACCCCATGCATATCTTCCTACGTACAGGAATTCTCCGCTAATGTAATGAGCTACAAACATACTCTGCATGCACAGCATCATGTATATGTATATATTTATATACATACAAAAAAACGATGCCGAGACCTCCTTAATGTTGGAGTAAAAGTGAAGGTTAACCTCGGCTGGAGGCTGGTTATATTTCTGACGTCAGTATCATACTATCCATCCACTCGTCTTCGTTTGCTTGTCTGCTTTTGATGCTGCTGTGGGAGTCGAAAAAGCCTGGAAGACTGTATGTGCTGATATTAGTTAGGCTGAGTGTGTGCGTTACAACAATGGAGGTAGGTGTTTGGGGTTGATGCAAGTAACCTTTCATACTCTGGGGACTTCAGCAACTAACGTGGCTAGGCAAGGCGACTTAGCCATTAGACCATAGGTTCTGAGTTTCTGAACTGCCAAGTTTCCAAGCTTCCTTCCTACCTAGTTGCCGTTTGTTACGGCTTAATGATAACAACCTAACCACATGACGGCGACACTGCAGCATCGCAACACTACATATTACACGGACGCCGCCCACGAATCCGGTCCCCATATCACAGACTGACAACTCGGCACACAAGGCCTGGTCAGTCACAGAACTTGTTGAGGAGAATAGTGTAAAGAACGGACCTGGTTGCAAAATGTTGAGACAGATGCTAGCAACACGTGCTTTAGCCAATTATGCAACTGCATGCGGCACTAATGATACGTTCATACATAGTGTCTGTCACGAGAGGACGGACACAAACGGGGTTTGGTCATTGGGATACCCTGGTGCTTGATGTCCAGCATGTGGTATCTGGAAAGCGGTGTGGACTACCGATGGCTAGCCAACCAAACAAGCAAAGGGAGCTTTGAATGCAGGATTACGGCGGAAAAATGAAATAAAAAAGTCCTTTGGAGCAGGACCACATAAGACATGAGAGACACACAGACATGACACAGGAGACAGGAGACAGGAGAGACAGGCCTCAAGACGGGAACATCAACAGAACAAAAGAGGCGTGAGATACCCCAAGGTTAGCGCAGTGCAAACGGCTGGGGAAACAAGACCAAAAAAGAAGAGGGAAGGAGACAAATTAGATAAGCGAAGGGAGGAAAGGTGGGAGTGTCTAAGGGCAGCAGGTGGTTGAAAAATCTAGGCCTGGGTGTGTGTTGTGTGGCCGACTAAGACTAAAAGCACAGGTATTGGATGTTCCGGCTCCATGGCGCCGTTTTGGGCAGACTCAGGAGAGGAGAGCGGACGAGCTGATGAGTGCGAGTCGAAACAAGCTAAGTCGGTAGCCAGCAGGCGTTGTAGAGCCAGGAGAGAAGGAGAGGAGATGAAAGACCAGTTTGTGTTAGTACTTGTCATCGGATATGACTTGAAGACTGGGCTGCTCAAGCAAGGAAGGTCAAGTCTCGCTCGCTCGCCTATTTCTTTGTCCGTCCATTACGCTTGCAAACCACCCACTTCCTCGCAGAACACAGGGAGGAAATACAAGGGGGCTGTTCGAAAAACTAGATCTTTCAGCATGTGGGGAGGGGAGGGGGGAGACGAGAGGGACAGGGACAGGGACAAGGAGGACTGTAGCTGGTTTGGGGATGGGAACAGAGGGAAGAAAAAAGAATGGCGTAAAAGAGCACAGAAATACAGGGTTGGTTAGTCGTCATGAGATAACTGCATGCGCATGTGCGTGTGCGGGGTAGAATCACCAGCTCACCTTTCCGTTGAACAAGTGAAAGAGAGCCTAGACATTGCAGATGGAGGGATAATGACGCAAGCTAACGGCCAGCAACAAAGAGCGAATCGGACAAACATTGGTCTAACGCCACTGCGGAGAACCCCATATCAGGCCTGAATGCTAGAAACGGATCACGTACCACGGGGCTGGGTGTACTGGCGATTAAGGGGGAGGCTCTTTGCCGAGTTGATAAGTGATCGGGAGGAGGTAAGAGAAGCCAATCAGTCGAGGGGGGAGGGAAGGGTGTGATTGAGGGGAAATAGGCTTGGGGCAAAGAGACAAAAGGTTAGGCTAGCGGAGCTAGAGGGAGGGAGAGAGGCAGACAGACAAACGGAGGTTACAGACTCAACAAAATCCGGGGGAAGTCTTGAATAGGCAAAAGTGATAGAAACAAGACAGTGTGAGTGTGGAGAAACAATGTCAAGCACGGCCGTCCACCCACCCATCAGCAGGCATAGGAGAAAACAAAGGCACTGAGTGAAAGCGAGGCTAGGCCAAGAAATGAAAGTTGAACGTGGCCTGCAGGGAGAGGAAATGGGGATAGTAAGCAGATAGCAGGCCATGTGCATAGTCTGTACGTATGTGCTGAAAAAAAGCGCGCACATCTAGCTAAGCATCGCACGAGACCTGGCCTGACGTGACGTGATGGAAGCACAAAGGGCTCGTATGCTGCGTCCGATTTTGAATTTGAGGTTCGGTTTATTTTACATCTACAGTGCAGCCTTGAACTTGAATGTATTTTGCGTCTACTGGCTACAGTGCAGCCAATTTTTGGGTGCTGCATCCCTCAAAAGTGCAAATATGGCCGAGTTATTCCGTCGAAAATTGGTCTAGGCAAGATGGCCGAGTTGGTTATGGCGTCAGGTTAAGGTCGTTCCTTAACGCAAGTTTCCTGATGGAGAAATCCGCCTGGGTTCGAGTCCCAGTCTTGTCAACAGCCTCAACGTGCAATCTTTTTTGCCCCTCAAGCTTCGTTCGTTCCCTTACCTCTTTTTCTTTTTTTGCATGTGCTTTCTGTTTCTGCTCTTGCTCTCCTTCTTGTGTAGTGACAGGACAAAAGGACTTTTGTATCATCTAGACAATTGAATCGATAGCCAGATGTTACCCAGACACACATCACCAATCTCTGTACGCCTGTTTATTAATCGTATCTGTCGCTTTACGCGCAAGCTAAACACGGCACAGTAGCACCGGGACCACGTACGACAAGAGAAGAACAAGCGAAGGTAACAAGCAGGAAACCCAGTGGCCCTGAAACCTCGACCCCAAGTTTGAAGCTGTGCTGGTGGTGGCAATTGAGGGCACAGTCGTACTCGCAGTTACAGTTGCAATTGCGGTTGTAAGTCGTGATGTGCAGGTGGCGGTGATGATGGAGGGAGGGGACAGAGAGGAAACAAGACAGCAGAAAAACAACAGCCACTCACAATCAAGAGCCCATTTTCCTGTCTTCTATGCCGTTCATGCTTATGCTCATGTCCATATCTATGTTCACGCTACTAATGTGCACGCGCTGAATCTGACGCAACGCGGGACAGGGAGACGGCACGGCAGACATGGGGCGAGAAAGAGCCAGAGAAAAGGAGCAAAAGGAAGGGTCCCCCATCATGTAAGCCCTTCCAGGGCGGAAATAGGATGGGGACAGAGAGAGAAGCAAACAGTCGAGAAAGTTTGATGGTGAGAAGGCAAGCAGCGGGCGGGTCGAGCATAAAGACCTCGGCTTGGAGGGAAGCTGCGGGCTCTGGTAGGCTATTGACCTGTTGGTCTGGATCGGCTTATTGGCCGCTGTGAATGCGTGTATGTGTGTGTGTCCGTTGTCAACGGGTGTAGATGAGGACCCATCTTTCATGTTCTTCCTTCTAAATGTGCGCACATGCGACCTTGGTAGAACTAAAGCTGGTAGCCTAGATTAGAGCCTTATCAAGGTCCTCCAAGTGAGGCCTGTGTTGGGCTGGTTCTGTATGTTGCGCGCATGCGGTACACAGTCTGCACAGTATGTAATTATACCCACAGCACGGCATTTGCGAGGCAGACCTAACGAGCTGGCTTGGTTGACGAGACGGACGGAAAGCAGCCAAGAAGAGGGTTTGTGTTGGCTAGATGCTCGCTCACGGGGCCTCTTTGGAGAGAGCAGACGAAAGCACAGCTAGTTTTGCTGGTTTGCGTGTCATGAGTGTCTTTGGATTTCTGGTAGAATTGCTTGAACGCAAGGGAGGCCAGGAAGCCTAGGTGTGGTCAAACAAGGAAACTACCAAAAAGAAGCAAAAAAAATTGCAAAATAAAAGGAAATAAAGAATTATAAAAAAAAAAAAAACAATAAACGGAAAACCAGCCAAAACATGCCATTCCAATACCGCTACGCATGAGCGAATTCAGGTTCGTATGTTGTCTTGTCCTGCCTTGCCGCCTTGTCTGTCTTCTGGCTGATCTTTTACGTATGTACTCTGGTGCCTCCGACAGGGCCGAGTAAAAACCCCAGCCTTCTGCAATAACAAGTCCGAGATCAGCAACACGCAACGAGCAACAAGAAACACAACAAAGACAACTCACAGCAGAAGAACCAGTCGTTTTTTTTCTGTTTTGGCCAGCTCACGTGTGAAACTTGGCGTTTCTCTATTTTGACCCGTCCGCTTTTGGCGAAGTCCTGTTGTGCTGAGCTGTTTAATTTCTCATCTTGTTCTGCTCTGATCATACTACACTGCATTAGCTGGCTTGTCTGCAACATAACGCCTATTCCCGACAAACAGCAAAACACCATCACTTTTGCTGCTGTCCCCATGTATCCGGCTAACCGCGAATCGCTTCTGCCCTCTTCAGCCGCCTCAGCCGCCTCAGCCGCCATGGGCTTTCCCAGTTGGCTCGACTCCGTCTCGGAAGAGTACCTCAGACACTCGTCTGCCCCACGGGTCAACACCGAGGTCCAGATTGCCCAGAGCCTGAGGGCTGCCTACCCAGAAAGGTATCTGGCTGTAGTGCCATCGCAGACATGCAACTTGCTCAGCTATGCAGACAGTGGCTGGGCCGAATGCTCTGAGGCCTGCCGTCCTAGTCTGGAATCCCAACAGCTGGGCCTGGAGCCTGCGAATCTAGAGAACTTGCCGCAAATTGGAAACACACTCTCCCACCGCGTCAAGGTTTATGTTCCACCATCTCGGCGCATGGACGGCGCCACTGGCGAGCTCCGAGACGATGTCGTCTTCGACAAGTTTGACTATACTTGGAACGGCCGAAGATTTAAACTGTTTATTGCCGACGGCCGTGACGGCTCGGGAGCCTATCCCGCGCGGCGCACGTCGTACCTCGTCGGAGACGACCAAAAGACCACGGATGCGTTAATTCTGGCTGCAGCACAGTTCCAGGCCGAGGTGCACAATGCTGTGCTGGTGTACGAGGGCGGCGAGTGGACACGGAGCACAGCACTATACGAGAGCGCGATGAAGGCATCGTGGGAGGCTGTCATCTTGGACGAAGGCATGAAGAAGGCACTAATTGAAGATCACATGGCGTTCTTTGACAGTCGCGAGAAATACCGCCTGCTGGGTGTACCGTGGAAGAGGGGTGTGATCTACTATGGTCCGCCAGGCAATGGGAAAACCATTAGCATCAAGGCCATGATGCATAGTCTCTACGACCGAACTCCGCCCGTCCCAACACTCTACGTGCGCAACCTAGTCACAGTAAGTCATATTAGCGTGCTTTTTACCCTAGCATATAGCTATATGCTGACATTTTTCTAGTGGGCTGGCCCTGAAGCCGCCATCAAAGACATCTTCAGCACAGCACGTCAGCATGCACCATGCTACCTCATCTTCGAGGACCTCGACAGCTTGATTAGCGATAGCGTGCGCAGCTATTTCCTCAATGAAATCGATGGGCTTAAGGCTAATGACGGAATTTTCATGGTCGGAAGCACAAATCACCTAGACCGGTTAGACCCGGGCCTCTCGGTAAGTTAGAAGATGTGGAGGTAAATGAAGGTGAATGGATTGACATGGTGTCTAGTCGAACAATCCGCCATTATTGCCAACAAGCTTGATAAAAGGGGCAAGGATCATCGTCCGTATCTATGCGACGCATGCTAACTAGTCAACCACACGCGGCTCTAGAAACGCCCTTCTCGCTTCGATCGCAAGTATCTTTTCCCCAATCCTGATACTGCTCAGCGTGAGGCCTACTGCAGGTTCTGGCAGCGCAAGCTCTCGGGCAACGACGACATTGCCTTCCCCGATCTACTCTGCAAAGCCATTGCCGAGATTACTCACGGCTTCAGCTATGCCTACATGCAAGAGGCCTTTGTGGCAGCATTGCTGGCTATTGCACGAGAGGATGGCGATAGTGATGACAGCGGATCTGACACAGACGGCGACCCGGACTCTGACGAGACAAGCAGCTCAAGTGGCGTCGAGGGAAACGAAGGATGGGTCGATATCATGAAGGATAAGAAGCATCGCTGTGACAACCACCACGATAAGAAAAAGGGAAACGATGATGAGAACTTGGACAAGTACATTTTATGGCGTGAAGTCAAAAACCAGGTCAAGATTCTGCGCGAGGGAATGGCCAAGGAGGACTAAGTAGAGGTGTGACTGTGATCTTGGCTTTGTACACATGTGCCTCGTGGTGTTGCTATCATTATGTTATCGTTATACAAATTATACAAGCTGTCTGTTTTATCATTACATTATTCTTAGACCCTCACCATTCCCTCTCGGCCCTTGTTGAAAACGTCTGAACGCCACTTATCTGCCCTGCTCTGATCAGTGTCCGTCCGCTGTCTGACCCGTTCTGCGTTCCATTCACGAATTAGGCTTCCTGGTGCATAGCGACCCTTGAACACACCCTGGCCCGGCTGTGTAACGCCCAGGCGGATATCTATATCGTAGCGGTCGCGATGTCTCCGTGCACACACGGCTTTGACAAACGTGCCTGGGCTTCGGGCTTCAGCTGCCCGGGCTGCACGCAGGCGTTCGCGTGCAAAGACAAACTCCATGTTCAAATCGGCCATGTTTTCGCGCACGAGCTTCTCAATCTGCCGCTCCATCGTGGCCTTGAGGATGGGTTTGATCAGTGGCTTGAACAAGCTAGCGATGCAGGAGAACTTGCTGGCACGCAGCTTGTATGTGAGCTGGTGCACGATGACGCTGACGCTGCGTAGCACTATGATGTCGGTGTTGCTGTTGTGTACTTCCACGTCCATCTCAATGTCCATGCCACGACCATCAACGGCAAACGACGCAAGCCCGCGATCATGGAAGCGCACGAAGCCGTTGTGCACGTGCATCCAGTAGCCGACGTCATCAGCCTTCATGCACACGCCACGGGCCGTGATGGAGATTTGGCCCTTGGTGTCTGTGTATGCCCGCCGGTGGCGCTTGGCCATGCTGACGCTGAGAGCGTTGTTGACTAGGATGTCGTGCGGGAAGAAGGACGACCCACCGATCGACTTGCCTGGTTCAAGAATTAAGTTCTCAAGAAGCAGATCAATCTGAGGCGTGGAGATTTCTGCTCGAGGAATGGGTACATGCTGAACTGTGGATAGTAGCAGCGGAATCGCACTGTTTGTGATGTCGGACAAAAGCGCGGAATTGTAGCTTTTGCCGTTGGGAAACATGACATCAATTATCTGGCTGGCAGTATCCCCCACCGTCATGAGTTCTTCGTCCTCGCCGATTGACACTAAGGCATCGCTAAGGGAAGCCAGGAGTTCAAGCAAAGCATCGCCAAAGCCGGGCGCCACATTGATGGTCTCGTTCTTGAGCTCCGATAACCTGGCCTCGGGATTATCAAAGAACTCGGGCTTGGTCAGCATGTCCTCCACTAGGTCGCTGATTTGCACAGCCATAAGCTCTAGGCTAGCCTCGTCTCGTCCTAAACGCAAGGCCTCGTTAAAGGACGCTTCCGCACGCTGCCATTGCTGGCGGTCGCCAAGGCCAGCCATGAACTGCCAGAGGGACTTGAATGCCTGGCCGCTGGCATCGTTGGGCTCAATATGGCGTCCAACAGCGTCAGCAGCCTCATCTACGGCCCGTCCATACGTTTGGAGGTATTGGCGCAAAAGATGGGCGATGGTTCCTGTAGACGATGCATAGGTACTCTGCTGGCTTAGAGAGCTGATCAGGCGTTGAATACGCACGCGAAGAGCCTTGCCGGTCTCGCCGTGGGCCCTCTTGAGAACCGAGTTCTTGGCTGAAATTGCCGCTCGAGAGGTATGTGTGGCGGCGATGTCGGCAGCTGCATTAGGATTCCTAGTGGCGGCGTTTGTGTTGCTGGCAGATTTGGTCTTGGACTTTGTCTGGTGTACAAAGTGCTGAGACTGCAGTCTGTCAGCCGTCGACTGTACTTTCTTCTTCAGTGCCTGCGCTGGCTGTTGCTGTTGCTGCTGTGACTCAAGCTCAGGCTCTTTTTGCTTTTGCTGATCCCGGTCTTGCTCTTTCGCAATATCCCAGTATTCCTCTTGAGCATTGTTATTGTGCGGTGAGGGGGCAGGAGGAGACGGAGCAACTGGGTGTGCACTGTCTTTTGCCGCCGCCGCGGCTGAGCTAGAGGCCTGCTTGTGGCTCTGGGTCTGGCCTTTTGTGCTGGAGCCTGGTTGTTCGGTGTATGGGTTGGGAAAGCTTTGGACAATATCAGAGTACGTTCTCTTGTGGGTATTGGCGTTCTCGACTTGTTGCTGTACGTGGGGTGGGATTTCCTGGTTCTGCTGCTGGGCTTGAGCAGCCATCTGGCGAGCCTTTTTCTGCTTTCTGCGCTGTGTCTTGGCCATAATCATTCCATTGCCAGGCTCTGCGTCCTTTCCGGAAGGGCCAGTCACTTCAACGGTAGGGACGTGGTGGGAAGCTTCGGACGATGCCGTCGAGGGAGGGGTAGAAGGGCGCTGGGATTGCCCAGGAGCATTTTCTTTGGTAATAGCCTTGACCATTTGAAGCTCCTCTTGGCAACCAAGACAGTCGGGGTGTTTATCGAGTTCATTGGCAAGCATGGCTTCCCTTTGGGCAGCATCCATGTAGGTGCTGGTATGGGCAGCAGCAGTTTCATCATTTTGATAGGCATGCTGATGCTGAGAACGCTGTGAGTACTGTTTTTGCTGTTGCTGCTGCTGCTGCTGCCCGTTACCTTCTCGGGGCTTTCCATCGAAATGTACATTTGCATGCTCGGGATCCATAGATGGCTGGGCATTTTGTTCTTCAAAGTCGTTGACGCTGTTCGCAGTCGACCCAGAAGGCTCATCCTCATCTTGCGCAACATTGATGCGCCCGTTGTCAAGATCTAGGAGTTCTTCATGTGCTTCGTGAGCCTCTTGCTTGATAGTCTTCTTTGTATCCCCAACAACCTCTCTTGCGAACGCAGCCAGATCAGCAATCAACTCACGGAAATCGGAGTTTCCAAGAATCATGCTTAAGACGGTGCGTCCGCTTTCGACGGCAGCTTGAGCATCAGCTTTATTTTTTAGTCCAGCCACTGAAGCGGCAGCTCTTTTGCCACCACTCATGTCAGCCTGGCGAGAGTGCCAAATGAAGTCTTGCAGTTGGTCCTGGCCATTTTTGCTCCTGAGTAGCTCCGACGACTCGGCGATCAAGCGGCGGAAGAGGCGCAGGAGTACGCGGCCATCTTGGCTCAGGCCTTCTTCGTCGCTAAGAGCCTCGGAGGTCTGTATGTCCTTCAGGTAGACGAGAATCTGCTCTGTAGAAGGCATGCGCCCCTGTTTCAGGGCACGGTAAATGTTGTAGGTGTGGAGCTTTTGATCATTAGTTTCGCGGACAGCGTCAGGAAGCCGGACGTTAGATGAGCCGTCGTAGACGCTGTCGTCATCTGCACCTCCTAAGCAGGCCATTGTCATCAAGGGATAGGAAGCGGCAACTATGGGCTAGTGGATTTATATGTTTGCGTTAGCAAGTATCGTAGCAAGCAGCAAGCTAAATGACAAGCTTCGTGTGCCAGACAGAACGTAGAATGCTGCGCTTTATAGATCAACAGCCAAATCTAGAACTTAGCGGTTAGGGTAATACAATACGTCATTCCCGTAGTTGCGGGAGTCATCCGTTTCTTTCTCCCCCAACAAGGGCAAATGTCTTGAAGCTGACATGTACGCATGTAGAAGGACATCTTTGCCCCACAAAGATATACGGTAACCGTTTGCAGCACATTGGTAATCCATGTCGTCATCAAGCTGTTGGGGAACCAAACTGGACTAGAGCATTAGAGCACTTCTTATAAGGACCCATGATCTGCAACGGCATGGGGTATCTAGAATTCTCTGTTGGCCATTCATGACAAAACCCGCCCCAGCGAAGGGATGAATAACCAAGGCCCGGCCGAAATTCACAGCAAAATACTCTGATTGTCGGTAAAAGTCAATCTAATTGTGGATCGTTGTGAGAATACCGGCGACCGTACTCAAACCCCTTCTGTCTACAAAGGTGGTGTGAATTCGGTCTTCTTGGTAATGTCTAGTTTTTCCATTCTCTATCTATCGCAGGATGCGGTCTGTTACATAGTAATAGGGGTCGACACGGGCCAGGGCGGTGTAGCACGTGCCATGGCTTAGTCATCCCTATTCTGCCACTATTATGGACCGCATTATGGACCACATCGACACTGATCCCCTTTTTGTCATCATGATCGACTTTTAGGCTATTCTTTAAATATAACGTTATATTCCTACAATACAGCCTGCCCCATTGTACTGAATAATGGGATATAGTCCGTGCAGTCGTCTTCAAGCCGCAAGGTTTCAACGCATGTCTTCAAGTGGTGATACTTCGGAGGGGCTCAGGTAATAGTTTGTGTTCAATGTGAGGAATTGATCGTTGCCACACAGCCTGAGATAAGATGTTGTCGAGTTTCAATGGCCATACCTGTCATACTATGAATAAAAGTTTGGTAGGTTGTTGGTGATTTGGCATACGGAACTTTCTATTGAGTCTATCTACATGATTTCGTAGGACTGAATAGCCACTATGTGATGTGGGCCAGTCACGTGGTGACGCCACGGTGTGGCTGAGGCTACGAATGGCTGTGAACTCGGTACATCTTCCCGATGCTCAAGGACTCGAATCGGCTTCTAGTCCGTTTAATCTTGGTGTTTCTAGTGGCTGCTAAACATGTTCAAGTTTAAACTCCTGATAAAACCACGTTCAATCCCACTCTCTAAACAGTCCCACCTTATCAAACCAGTCCTTGATTAGTTGTGATTTTAGGGATCAACAGAACCATGCAACAGAATCATGGAGTCTGTGGGATGTGGGATGTGGTCGTGATTTTAGGGATCAACAGAACCATGCAACAGAATCATGGACTCTGTGGTAGATGTGGTCGCCTAGTAACAGTAAATACTGGGAGGACGTACTGAATGCCCCAGAATGAAGAGAAGAAGGAATGAGTGGCTATTCATTGCCCAATGTGTCCATCTAATTCTTGCTTAAGAGCGGGCCTCAACCACCACTACCATGTCTAAACTAAGCACATGGGACATGGAAGAAGGCCCTTCCCTTTTTATCTAATGCTAACCCTAATGTTTAGCCGCATTGGATCAGGGTCAGATATCTTGGTAATCCTAACTTAAGTTACAATTGCCTTGGGTTTGTAGTGGTGGTGATTCTGCGTGAGAAGTGTTTCAATTGGATCTATCGACGGAATTTTCGAAGACTAAATGTAACAGGCAATGTCCAGACCGGTCACAAACTATGTTTTTTCTGTGATAGTTAGCGGTGAGTGAAGTTGATAAAGTCATCGAATTTAAAAAGAGGATCACCAACATGGCCGACAATACTACAGCAGTTCGCCCTGATCATGTCCCAGCCTTTTCCACTCATAAAAAAACCTTATTGAAGACTTGCGCTATGTTTAAAATTTTGTTGCACAAGGTGAGAGACATCCTGTACAAAAAAGATCACAATTAACTAGAATTCCGCCTGAGAGGACGTGGCATGAACTTGGTGTGGGTGGTTCTTAGGCTAGATGCTATTGACACATGCTCTTGAGCAAGCTCCGTGAGAAGTTAGATGCTACAACACACCAAAAACAACTGTCATGGCTGCTCGTAAGCCCCTTGTCATCCGTGGAGAAGGAGCTCGACTTTGTGCATATCTTGGTGCTGGCAAAACACTCAAGGCTTGCTTGGCTGCAGTTGAGAACATAGTGTCTAACATAGTGGCAAGCACCCATAGCATCTGTTGCCGGCGTGAAAGGTCTCAGGATGCTCAGATTGTTGGTTTTTATAGATCTGTCGATGTGGTCCATAATGCGGTCCACAATAGTAGCAGACCTGCAAGAGATAGAGTTGTGTTTTCTTACTTAATGTCTTGCTCTGGCTGCTTCATTCTGCGGCTTCGGTTTCCTCCATGCGTACCTCTGAACTAGTCCGTTTCTCAGACTCATCTTACGGCTGACTACTGGCACTTGCAAGATGCTCAACAGCAGGACCCTCCCCAGAACAAATAAGGCTTGAACGTCCCTTACTAAACAGGCTGTGGCTTGCCTACAGGATTAGATGAAGAACTTGAACTTGAATATATTTAACGACCACCCATTTAGGCCATGTTACCCATGTCACACAATTGTGGCGGGTTGAAATAGGGGGGGGATACCCATGTCCAAGATGACTAAGGTTGTATTGGAAATACCACGTCCAAGACTACGCAGATAAACAACACAGTTCTTGTAGACTGAGTAAAAGCCATAATTTTCAGCTGACATGCACCGAGATCAACTCAATAGCCACAGCGGGCATGCAGAACTGCCACAGTGGGATTGCTGAACTGCCACACTCTACGATAATTGTGGCTTTTGCTGTGTATGCTTCGTTCCTTTTTTCACTTTGTTCGTACATTTTGTGTATGGATTCAAGGCTTCAACAAAGTGTCAAGGCTGATTAACGCATAGATGTGTGCTTTGAGTGAAAACTTGGGTAGGCCCAAGAAATGGGGAAAACATCAAATCTCATACTGAGAAAGCATTTCAAGTATAAATAGTCCCGGTAGCTTCTCATAAGCTTTCTATCTTCTACTTGCCTAAGCGATGCTCATAGAATACTCACTCACCTATACATCACGCTCACTCTTTCCCCGTCCCATTTCAACCTTGTTAATAATACGAAAATGTCTGCAGAACATAATCTAGAGAGCTTCATGGCCAGCGTTTCGACATCCATGAGACACGCTCAGGATGAGCTCAACTCTAATGGTAACATCGTCTTCCCTCTCTTACTCTCACCATGCCTACATCCTGTACTACTATGAGGAGAAATGCTCATCTGTATCTCAAGATCTTAATAAAAGCGGCTCTACACAAACGCAACCCAAAACGTGGCTACTCTGTCCTTATTTCTGTCTTGACCGCCAAAAATATGGCCATTGCCTAGGGCTCAACATCTTTCGCCACAGCGATCTTGAACAACATTTAGCTAGATCCCATGGTTTTACTTGTACCAGTTGCAAAGAGCCATTTGCGTCTGCTTCCCTCCTAGGCCAACACATGAAAAACGAGCCTCTTTGTGTCTTCAAGACAACGGAGCCCTCAAAAGACGAGAAAGAAAAGTCTTTGAAAAAAGACCTAAAAGACCACCGAAAGGGGGATGACCAGGCTAAGAAGCTTACTAACTTGTGCCAGTATCTTTTCGACTGGGCCTTGCCATGTGTTATGCAGTTTCCATTCCCCCCTATCCTGCTGCTCGTTTTTTATGCTGTGACTGCAATTTGTTTTGCTCTCCTCTGGGCTTCTCTTGTTACCCTCAACGATCAGCTATGTATTGGACTTGCACCCAGTTTCATCTACGATGTTCTCATGGCCTGCGCATCAGTTGACTTGGGGTCGGTAGAAGTGTTGATCCAGCTCGCGATCAAGATGGCAAACACACAGTCGTCTGAGGGAGGGTTGGAGGTATCGCTAAAAGGAATGCTTGAAAAGTTATTCCGCATTTCCGATGTTAATCTTGAGGATGCCATCACCTATGGGTCTATGACAAATCATTTCGCAGACCTAGGCGCTGATTTTGCCGGCCAGGTTCATAAGGTACTCTGTGATAACCCGCAACAAATGCATTTCATCATAGAATATCTCCAACGCATTTCAGCGGTGCAAGGCAGCAATGATATACCCAACCAGGCTTACGGCTTCCAAAATGAGTTCGATGCCAGTATGTCTAGCCAGGCTCTGCCATTTACTTTCCCGGGCATGAACAACGTCGTATTCCCACCTGAATTTCAAGATACTGCCTTGTACAACGACAACGACAACGACAACAACTTTGGCGAATGGCCCGATTTACTGGAAAATTTCCTCCAAGATGAGCAAGAGTAGCCCTTCACTCCAGACCTGAGCAGAGAAAGGAACCACAGGCTAAATTGCTGCGACTGATCTGGGAATGCGGGTATTTTTATGCTACGTAGTTTTCATAGGTTTGGACAAGATGGCGTTGTGGCAGAGGCTTCACGCACCTCGAAGGGACTTTTGGGTATTGGAAAGACTTGCGGCATTAAGGTTGAACGACGATTCCGGGGAAGTGGTAGACATTTTTTGGTTACCTTATTAATTTGACGTTTCCTATAATGCAACCGGCCATCTAATGTAAGTGTAGCACACGGTGATACATGTATACCAAAAACCCAATGAGCGCCATGCCCCATTAGCCAAGCATTGATCTGGGGAGATCACTATGAAAATAGGTAAACCCTGGTAAAAGCCCCCCAGCAGGCTTACAAAGAGCTCTCCCATGAAAAACAACTCACCAAATACCATCGACCCAGTCCGTCTTTGTGCCTTTTAGCCTTTATTGCAGTGACATTGGCGTTTAAGAGAAATCCATCTTCGAATGAAAACATTTTAGAGCAGCTTTCCACGGCAACGAGCCGGCCAATTTGGCTTCTTATCAGCTACTTACAGCATCTCAAGTGATGTACCCAACGAGGTAGTCTTTATATTCAAGGTCCGAATGTGATTTATATATTTTTCATAACTTTGCGAGTAGAATCTCCACAATAGAAGCTATGTCCCTTGGATACAGAAGCGCCAGTGCTTGTGTTTCGTTAGCTAAAAGGGAGCTAAAAGGGTCGTCGGCTCGTGTGCTCTCCGCTAAGCCAAATGTGGTAACACTGCGAACCCTTCATCCTAGTATATAGCTTATCCTCCATCCACTGCTTGACTTCTCTCGCGTTTAACACCACGCCCTTCAGGATGGAAGACTCAATTCTACCCAACAAATTCAAGTAAGGTTTCCCGGACTGCTGCTGGAGCTTCCATGGGGGCTTTCTATCAAGCATCATGCTGGGATTGTTGGATATATTGCTAATGAAGGCGTTAGTCTGTGGACACGGCTAAAAGCTAGCATTAGTCAAGATTAACATGACTTACTTTTAGGCAGCTTTCCAATGTCCCTCCGCTAAAACAAATGCTGGCCAAACTAAATTCTCCCTCTCTATTTCTTTTCTGACTTTAACTTGCCAAAAGCTTTCTATTCGTATGTCAGGCGCTGATGTATGCCGCTCGTCAGTTTAGAAGGTCTTCTCTCTTTTTGTTGAATAGGGCACCATTATTCCTCTCCCGAGTCATGCCAGAAGACGTAGCCTGCATCTTTCCCGGAGCTAGAAGCTGTAAAGCATATGCAAAGAGGTACTGTCTGGCGGGTTTGGTACTCGTTTTTCTTCTTCTTTCCCTCCTAGAGACTTCTCGAAAGCCTCTGCGGTCCTTACAGGAGAGCTTTGACAGGCTAACTGAGCACCATGAACAGGTACATACTGGGATCAAGATCATGGTGGACGTCTCTAAAAGCGGACAGGACCCTAGTTGTGTAAGAGGCAAGGTACGTGGTGACACAGTGCGAGGGAAACAACACTGGGGAAGTGATACAAGATATTATCTAGGGCTGAAGACGGCACGCTCTCAAAAATGATCAAAAACTTTCCTTTCGGTGCTCCAGGAGAGGCCTAGGTGTAAACGGCTAGAGTCTACGAGGTCGGGAGAGACATGCGGGTTTTACGCCGTAGTGTAGGGGCGGGGGGGTGATGATGATCCTGTCTTAAAAAGGTAACCCATATGTCTAGTAGACCGAGCGAGTATTAATCAAAGTTCAAAACCACAACTATGTAACATTGCACATGACAAGAACGAAACTACACCCACCTCAAGACCGGGTATCGAGAGCTAGTAGAGCTTCTAACTATCACCGTACTAAGTACAGTGCGCTACACTACAGTTGGAGGGAGTCATCATCATGCCTGCACCTTGTCGGATGGGTCCTTCCAACGCACTCCAATACTTCTGTCGCCACTTTTACCAACCCTGCAGTTGAGCGCTCACTGTGCTGTGCCTGATGAAGCCCCCAGACAAGTGTCAGTGTATCAGTAGCTAGGGAGTGCTATGATTAGAGAGCTCATTCCTTCAAATGCTGATATGAGAGCAAGGAAAGCCAACAGTATAAAGCTCTAATGTATTGTTTGCAGAAAACCGTTGCTGAGCGCTCGCTTCCGCGCTTAATAATATCACAGCTTAGTCGGGCGAAAGAAAGGGCTGCTGACGCATGTTAGCATGGGATAGGATGCCGCCGGCCAATTGGCTCCGTGGTGTTTTAGGGACGCAGTTGTTTGAGGAGCGTCCGTAAGTGACGCTTTGGCAGAACACGAGCGCCGTAAGCTTTCAAGATAGCTGTCGTCTAGATGTAGTAGGCGTCTTGTTCGACTTTTGTTGTAGCTAGATGCTGCTGCATGTTAACCTAAGCAAGCCATCACCAGTTTCTCCATAGAACACCCTGCTTCAAATATACCAAACATAGCCAGTCTCGCTTCGTTAGGCATCTCAAACACAAAGTAGCCCATAGTTTGTCGGCAGTGATCCGTGATGTCAACGATGCGAATTGTTTTAGCGCACGTTTAAAACCACGGCCCATCAAGGTCTAGACTAGGACCATGCATTCCGAACGCCACAGAGCCACAGAGCCACAAAGCCACACTTGCATGGCCCCCCTTTTGCTGCTGTTTCTTTCGTCATTTTGTGCGTGTTTTGCCACACGGAAACAATTAGGAAGAGAGGGAGGCTAGAAACACCCACCACACCCGGCGTAAACCAGAAGCAGGCACTTCACCGTAGTGCCATCACTAACCCGAAGGCTGCACTGCACCGCACAGTTTCGTGCATTGTATGGATATGCGTTTTGTCTATAGCAACCCATCACTATAGATAAGCTTGTGGCCAGTGAGACGAACACCCCCTCCCTCAGGGGCTCAGGGTTTCTCTTTCTTGTCAAAATGGGGTACGCTGCAGGAAAGAAAAAGAGAAAACATGCAAATCCCATCATGCAAGCCATTTGCTCGCTTGGATGTTTGCCTGCTTCAGTGGACAGGCTTGGACAAGCCTCTGTCTTGTTGGTGCTGTCTCCGGCGCTCCCGCGTTACACACATAGCAAAAAACACATGACATCCGCCCTATCATCGCTGCCGGCCGACCACCGCCTCACTTTGTTGCCTATCTGTAGCCACCCGCAAGGCTAGTGGACCTTATTTAGGCTCAGACAAGGTAAACGCCACGGTCGTCACCGTTCTCGACCATGCTTTTTTCTCTCTAGCTCTTGGAAGCCATCAGACGTACGGACAGGGCGCTCGTTGAAACAGCTCAAGTGCGGCCCTAGGGATTGGTTGGTTGGCCACTAAGGCGGACCTGGAAGAAGGGGGCCGACTAGGCGCCTTTCCCCTTCTGGCTTGCTATTGGAGGCGAGAGGGCCCTATGATAACGTGGTGGATGGCCCATTCATTCCATAATGCTTCTTCCGTCTTTTGCTCCAGCTTTCTTTCCATGGCTCCCTGACGGCAGGGAGAGAAACCCCTTTCCTCTTCTTCCGCCTTGCCCTTGGCCTCCGCCACTGGTTGCTCGTGCTCGTCTTGGTCTTCCTTTCTTCTCGTTGCTTCCACACACCCTGGCCTGTGTCTTGTGTTTTGTTAATCGAGATCTGCAGATTGTTCGGAGGTGCCCCTGAAGTCTTATATGGTCTGTGTCTAACCAGCGACGGCCAGCAAAGAGATAGGCTTGTGTTGAGCGCAATTTGCATAACTAATTAATTATCGAATGGTTGGAAAATTGGCTTGTGGCATTCTCCATCTTGTCTCATCTCTTGTCTTCTCCTGTTTCTTTTTTCGTCGTCTGGCTCGCTCGAATTTTCCTGTCTTCTCTTTCGACCCGTCACGCTCGTTCTCTTGTCTGGTTTCGGTTCGTTCCCCCCACTGTAGCCGCTAAATCCTAGCCTGGAGCCCGCTAGCCTCACCCTAGACCATCCACGGCTTCAACGTTTTCGTTCTCTCTTGCCTCAGGGTCGCGACTTGGGAAGATTCAATAGCCTTGCACTCATTTGCTTGCCCCCCGGATTTCTCGTTTCTTCCCTTTTCCTTGGGCCTTCGCGATTTTCTTTCTTGTTCTGTCTCTCTTTCTTTCCTCCCTCGTGGCTGCCAATTCCACCTTGCTGTTTGTTCCTCTTCTTTTCGTTTATTTCCTCCTTTCCTTTCCTTCTTTTTTTTTTTTTTTTTCCCTTTTTTTTCTTTTTTTTCTACAATTATAGCGCACCCGTTATAATATACCCTCTTCCCTTCGCTCTTTTCTTCCTCTCCCTCTCCTCTGCGCCTCGCCTCAACCTCTCTGCCTTTCGCCGCTCGTTTGCCTTGGCTTTGCTCCTCCCACTTATAACCAAAGCAAACTGCTCGCTTCATTTTGGTGCTGCGCCTTTTTACCACAACACCTCAAAGTCGGCTTATTTCGCCTGACCTGTGTTTGCATTGCTGCATCGTCGTCGCGATGGCTCCTTTTAATTCTTTTGACGCGAAGTCAACAGCGCCCGTCTCATTCACTGCCCCAGACATAGCCAGCTCTGGTGGCACCACCAGCGCCAGTGCCACTTTCTCCTCTTCCCCGTCCGCCTCCACAACCGCCAACAATAGCTCTGAGGCCTTTGCAAATCCCCTGTCCTCTGAAAAAACCGCCAGTGCTGGTGCCACTGCACCCGCTAGGTCTTCCAGAACAGGCCGCAGTCGCTCACGTCCACGCCCACTGACCATGTTCACCCAGGGCCACAATAAGCCTCCACCCCCAAGCCACCCGCCAGTTTCCATGACAAGCCGCCCCTCTCGTAGCATGAGTTTTTCTCTTCCACAGCGCCTCCGTTCGCGTTCTTTTGTCTTTTCGCACAAATCCTCGGCCAGCAACTCCAAAAACGATGCCGTTACTACTACTGCCACCGCCAACAACATGACCACCCAGCCTAGCATCGCCAGCGGCGCTGTTGCAGACACCAATACTCCCATTCACCCGCACAGACAGTCTGATGCCGCTTCTTCCTCCACCACTACTGACGCCAATCAGTACACAACCGCACCATCTTCTCCCAAAGCCCGCCGCCAGACTGAGAGCCACATCGACAACAACCCCTCATCCATCCGTGCTGCCTTCCACCGAGCCTCCATCTCCTTCCGGGGCTTCATGGGCTTCAACAGCTTCTTGGAGGCTCCTGCCCCGTCAAATCCAACTACGGAACCCGCGCGACTACCCATACGCCCAAACACCTCTTCTTCCGGCTCAACATGGCATCGTCTACGACAGGCTGCCAGCTTCCGCCACTCGCGGCCTCTCATGGAGCACATCCACGACGATCCTCTCCCCTCGCCCACCCTGCCTATTCCCGGCACGCGGAGCGAGCCCCCCATCATTCCCCGCAAGACTGGGGCAGCAGCAAAGGCTTCGGTTGCCATGCAAAACGAGTGTCTTGCCCGGGGTGAGGACCCCATCGCCTCTGTTTCGCCAGCACAACGCCCCTACAACAAGCTTATCAACCGCTTCAACACCAGCTATAGCTCTGGCCAAGGTCTCACCATCTTTGACTATGACCGCGAGAGTGGTATCGGAATCATGGCAGCCGGCGAAAGCGATGTCGATGATGGTGGGTCCATCGAGTGCCATCCTCCTGCCAAAGTTGATTTCATTGCCGAACTGCCAGTAGAGCTCGTGCTAGAGATTCTAGGCCTTCTTGAGGTTGAAGATCTCGACATTGCTTCTGTAGTATCACGCACTTGGCGTATTGCTACGCAAAATAGGCATGTTTGGAGAGAGACATTTATGCGCAACGCCTCCAAGACGTTTGCTAGCACCGGGCCTGTTCAGCCTGGAACGAGCCGTGGAATCCCGTACATCTCACCCAACACTGACTGGGAGAAGATTGCAAAGGCCAGAGCTCAGCTAGACACTAATTGGAAGGCCGGGACCCCCAACTCGACCGTCGTTCTCAATGGCCATTCTGACAGCATTTATTGCCTTCAATCCGATGAGTAAGTCATCCCTTCTTCTTTTCCCTTGCTTCATGCACCAGCCATCATAGCCATTCAATGCATGCTAACGAACCCCCTGCAGAGACAAAATCATCACTGGATCTCGGGACCGCACCGTTAGGGTTTGGGACATTCGCACCTACAAGTGTATAATGGTCATTGGCCCACCCGCCGTCCTTAGTGGCCCTGGCGTCCACTTTAATGAAGACGGCGAGGTTGCTCACTTTGTGAACGACATTTATGATAAGAGTGTGATTCAAAGCTCCATGCCCAACCTCGTCTCGTACCCCATCTATCACGATGCCTCGATCCTATGTCTCCAGTACGACGATGATGTGCTCATAACAGGCTCCTCTGACTCACATTGCATTGTACATGACGCAAAGAACAACTACCGGCCGATTATGCGACTTCAGCACCATTCATCGGCCGTCCTCGACCTGACCTTCGACGACAAGCACATTGTCACCTGCAGCAAAGACACCACTATTTGTGTACTCGATCGAAAGACCGGCAGCCTGCTTCACCGCCTCCACGGTCACACTGGACCCGTCAATGCTGTGCAAATGCGTGGCAACAGCATTGTCTCGTGCTCAGGCGACTTTCGTGTCAAGCTCTGGAACATTCAGAAGGGCCGCTGCGTGCGTGAGTTCAAGGGCCACACCAAGGGCCTCGCTTGCTCGCAGTTCTCTGAGGATGGACGTTTCGTAGCATCGGCTGGCAACGACAAAATCATCCGTGTTTGGGACGCCAATACGGGTGCCTGTCTGCACGAGTTCCCTGGCCACACATCGTTAGTGCGCAGCCTACACCTCGACAGCGTCTCGGGCCGCCTGATTAGTGGCTCGTATGATGCCGACGTCCGTGTCTTTGATGTGGCGACAGGCAAGCAACTGTTTGTTTTTGAGGGCATGCATGATAGCTGGGTTCTCAGCACGCGCAGCGATTATCGTCGGTTGATTACCACAAGCCAAGACAAAAAGATTCTGATCATGGACTTTGGATACAATGTGCCCAACATCGAGCTGCTAAACAGCATCCCGCTGAAACCGTGGCCAGTGTAACTGATGGGTACACCGTATTCGCATTCTTCATTAATATCTAGACATCTTTTTCCTTTTCGGGGCATCTTTTTGTTTCTTCAATCGTTGCCTTGAGTCGAAGCCGGTCTTTTATTCTTTATTTCTTTTCTTTACTCCTTTCTTTACTCCTCTATTCCCTTTTTTTTTTTCCTTTGTCTTCGCTTATCTTGCTTTCAGGGCGGGTTCCCGGTGGAATCGTCAGCATACTTTTCTTTTGTCTTCTTGGGTTCAGCGTCGCAATATGTGTGTCAATTTCTCTGGGTTTTTATTTCTTTTTTTTCTCTAGAAGCATACGAGGAGACTATGATTTTGTTACTTGTATTTCTGGAGAAAGGGGCTTTTAGGTAGACTTTGATTTTCATATTTTATAGCAGTTGGCGTGGCTTAGTTTTCTTCGTTGCTGTTTGTCTTTCTTCACTTTCTTTTTCAACATAGCCTTAACACAGTGCTATTTGTCATGCTTCTTCTCTATAGGCATAGCTAAATCTGCAATCTTGTTACCTTGTATTAGATTTTAATACATTTCTATGTGCCATCTTGACTCTTGACTTGAAGATTACCTGTGTCACATGGACATGTCTGTGATGTTGATTCCACACACACCATCATATCAACAAGTGTGCATCCAAATGATACCCGAGAAATGACCCAGATTGCGTAGAAAGAGATCATTGACCCATTCAATAGTACGGTAGAAAGTTGAAGATGCCCCTGCTAGAAAGTTTGGAGCCAACATCATACAGACAAGCACGCGTAAAGCGCATAAGCCTCATTCCAAATAGTTGATGTAACTCAAGATTTCAAGCAACAGAATGAGCAAGCTAGCAACAATAGTCTTGCAGGCTAAACCTGCTACAAATACTGCGGGTTGCATAGCTCCTCTTGATTTTATGCTAATTGATCGTGAGTCTGCAAAAAGGAGCGAGGGAGTGTCTAGAATGCCGCACCCCATTTTCATCGTGACCTGGTTACGTCTCGAACCTCATTATATCCAATTTTTACATTTCATTATACTGTTCCATCACTTACCGCTTCTAATTGTTGCTATTTCTCAACATAACAATGGCGTATTCCAGACGGGGGCAGCTGGCTGATGTCGTTCTTCATTGTCTCAAAGGCAGGTGTCTAGATTCCGAGCATCGCCTGCAATTCTTTAGGGCCAGAAACACTCTCTGCCAGTTTTAGGGCGCTACCGACTGTTTTTAGTAAGCGGTGATGGTGTAAACTCTCATTCACCCATTTCCGCGATCGGCTGAATCGTCCTACCATGTTCAGGGTGCTGCAAGCGCTCCCCTTAGTTAGTTGTGGCAGTGGTCTACCTCTCCGCGGGGCCTGAGATGGGGTTCTTTCAGTTAGGCCTGTATGGCTTGACGCAGACTCCGGCCGTTGTTCACCGTGTGTGAACTTGAGGTTCCGTGTAGCACGTTGCCGCTTTTGCATTTCTGAGAATCATGTCCGCACACACTTGGCTCCATGGTCTTGACAGAATCTTGAATGTCTATCGATGTGGCATTGCTTTTCTGGCACTACAAGCAGTGTGTTTCTAGCATTCGTGACACTTGTCACAACACATATTTTAGCCTTGAGCTTGAATTTATTCAACGCCTAGAAGAATCACCAAGATCGAACAACGCATCGCATTAATGTCTACCTACTTTTTTTTTTTTGTTGTTGTTGTTGTTGTATTTTTTTAACGTCTACCTGAACAGAGCTAACTATCAAAACGACAGAATTCAAGATTTGTTTCCAAAAATAAAATAAAAAATGAAATAAAAAACCCCATGAACTTGAACTTGAATATATTTAACGTCTACTGGAATCACATAGATCAAACGACGCCGGGCTGGTTACCAGACAGAATTAACCCTCTGCAAGGTTCACTATAGAGGTTTGCCGAACGAAGCGCAATTGCTCCCAAGTTACCTTGTTGCTCGTTTCCGCTCTACCGTGGTTGCAGTAAAAAAAAAAAAAAAAAAAAAAAAAAAAAAAAAACCCCATTTTCGCCGCTGAGAGCTTTGCATTATAATGCTTCCTGATTGCCGTCACTCTCGGCAATCGGTCTTGTGGTCTAGTGGTATGATTCTCGCTTAGGGTTAACCCTACAGCACAGCTTGCGAGAGGTCCCGTGTTCGATCCACGGCAAGACCCTTAACTTTTGCCACTTTGAATGTTCTCATTCTCAAATCCGACCTCTTTTTAAGCACGGCTAAGAACACCAATTCCCGTGCAATCAAGCACTGGTTGATCCTTTTTTCACCAGCTGATCGTAAGTACGGGTGCTTGGAAATTTTAAATAGCAAGGAATTCCGTCAGAAACTATTTTAGATGAAACTATAAGCAAACATTTCTGGTAGTTATCTATGCATGTGTCACTATTTGCCCTTGCCGCTCCAAATTTTGCTTTGATTGCTTTTTGGGTACCACCAGTACGATGCTGCACACGCCACACAAGTTGCATGAGCCTGTAGGTAGCCTAATAGATTCCGGCAGTTAGCCATAGAAAACACTAGAAGGGGGGGGGGGGGACAGGGAGGATGTGGAGAGACATGACTCCAACTGTGGGTTGTGGTAGGCGGGCAAGCACTGTATCATGGGTGTATTCAGGGTCATGCCTGACAAGTCTTAAAACCAGACAGTCGCAAGCGGCTGGATAACGTAGCATACAGAATGTTTGTAGTAGTCCAAGACAGCCAAGGCCGAGGAGCGGCTCAGTAAGATATACGAATGTATCTCTCCTTTCCCGTCATACACCATAATTCCTTGGTAGACGCGAAGCTGTCCGTAGGCTGGATCAGTACAGCCGAGAGGGCGGCTAGTCCCTTCTTATTTTCCTAGAATTCAGCCTAGCGTCGGGTGAAAGATTGTGGCGACAGGAGAACTGGCTGCTCGGTACAAGATGTCATTTAAGGGAGGCTTTTTTCCTTGGCTCGCTATCGTGTAGTGTGTCACATGTTCTAGGCAGGCGGCCACTCGTCGAAGATACATTGTTCTAGTGCTTGCGTATCTAGTGTCGTGTCTGATGGTCCCAATGAGCGAACGGCACATGTCACGATTCAGGGTTTGACAAACGTTATAAACACAGCGGTGGACCTTTGCGGGATCAGGAAGGGGCTAAAACGCGAAATAAAAAGCCGCTGTAAGCTGAGTTACATATAAATTACCCACGACGCAGACCACAGAACGTTGAAGGGGGTCCTGACAGCAGAAAAGTCTCCGACAGTAAGCTGCCGCTACCTAAAACAGGAATTAGGCTCACCTTTCAAGCCCTAGCTGTTGAAATGAGTGTAAACAAAAGCGAAGCTATGACGTTTTAATTTTAGTCTAGTGACAGGGTCTTGTAAAAACGGATTGCTCTCACATGTGCTCATCTTCACGCAAAGATCTTCAGGTACAGAAAGGAAATTGGCACGTTTTGAAAAGAGCCAGTATCCGAGACCAGAGACGCTAGTGGGCAGTGTAAGAGGATCTATTGCAGGACGATATAGGGGATGCAAGATTATTATTGTCAATGCTCAGTTATTCAGAGTGACACCTTCATCTTTGAAACGACTAACAATGAGGTACGTCTCCCGCGGACAAGCACAAAGCAGGGCACGAAACAGGGCAAAGCGAAAGTCTAGCAATAGAGAATCTGCTAGTGTACACCTAGCATTGTCTCTACAAGGTGTGCGTCTGGTTTGCTAGATGAAACTTGAAAAGGAACAGCAAAATTTGGTATTGAGTCCTAAAGAGGAAACCTGCGTGTTATGTGCAGCGTACCCTGCCTCAGGATAGCACGATGAAGGAAACATGGCATGTTGATGCGACATCCAACGTAGTGTCTCTGTGATGCTTGTATGCGTTGCATTTACAACGGAACTCTCGGCAAAGCTGGCCATCAAGTCGAGATGTTTTGAAACTGGTAGAAAGCAAATTGCCTTTGTAGGATCAGAGATCCGGGGTTCAAGAGCAAGGAATCAAATATAGATCAAGGGATCTAAGGGGTCTAGGGAACATGGGTGTTCCAAAACCCTAAAGAGCTGGTAGTAGCTTTCGTCCATAGCAACTCTGCCTTGCTCTACGACATCGCGTTTCAAGTTGAATCCATGGGAAGGCACCCACTACTACTCGTGCTTCTTAGTCAATTGTCTCATAACCTACCAAATTTTGGACTCCCTCCGACGATTTGGCGTCCAGAAAGGCATTCATTGGCAGCATAGGCTTTTGGGAATGAGCCCGGAATCCACAGCCGAGACCTCTACAAAAGGGCTTGTCGCTACCCGCACACCAAAAAGCACTAATGAACGCGAGGGATGGCACTTACAGAACATGAATACTGTGCTACGGACAAGCGCCGGCCGCAGTCCTAGCTGAATTTGGATGGTGTCAAGGCATTGGCGTTCTCGGCGTTTATGGACGTGACAACTGCGCCAAGACGAGGAAAAGGAAGGAGAAAAGGATGGACTGGGAAGCTTGGCTTGATCGATTCGTTAAGGCCAATTGCTTTTTTGACACATGCTACATACGATGATGCAGCGCGCACAGTTTGACCATGCTCTTCCCTGCTACTAGCGCCGTTAGAGTCTCTTTTTTTGTAGCTGGCGTGGAAACCAGTCGATCGAGATTTAGCCTGCTTGTATCATCAAGGTAGCATGGGTGGTTGACTAGACCTCATTAGTGATTGGCTCACATTGACTTACTCTCTCAGACTCATGCATAATCTGTACCACGTTTGACTAGCGCCTGACTGCTTGTACCTGCACTGTACCCTCTTTCTTTCTTGGGGTTTTCCCTCTTGGAGGCTGGAGGGGCAGTTGCAGTTGCCCTCTGCTTGTGTTCGTCGCGTTGTACATGTTCTTATACTTGCTTGAGTATATAATATCTACACAACTATTGATTCTTGCACGTACCTTCTCATTTTAACCCCCATCATCGATTGCTCTTTCCAAAAAGACCGCGTCATTCTCTAAACGGGTGCCTCTTTTCGCCCATTTCCCGCTCTTTCTTCCTCTCTGCCTATACTGGATACTGGCAGGCAAGTTCTGCTGTGCAGTTGCTCTATCTGTCCATTTCTTCGTTTGCTCTTGCCCTCCGTCTAATTGTATATAACCTCTACCTGCCTGCTGCTTCTCTCTCTTCTATTCCTTCTGTCTCTTCCCCTTTACGCCTTGCTCATTCGTTACCTCGAGAGGCACCCCGAGCATCTAGCATTGATAGCTCATCATTCCTTTACATCTTCATATTTTCCCATTTCATTCGTTCTTTTAACGGCGTTCTTTTCATCTCTACATCGGGCTTCTATTTACCCTGCATCTCATCTCGCTCCCCGCTGCTGAAAGGTAAACACGCTCCCTATCCCTCCCTATCCTGATCCTCCCGATCTTCATAGCCTGTTCTGCCTTGTCTTCATCCCTTCCTTTGGCAGGCCGTTCTAATATACCCGGATTTTCATGCTTGCTCGAGCGTGTTTCCCCATCTTACTGGAATGTCATTCGCTTGTTTGTTTGCACACACTCTGTCTGGCGCTTCATATAAGAGGACGACCCATTCGCTGCGATAGCTGCAGCTGTTTTCCCCCCGTTTCCTCAGTGCTAACTTTTTCTCTTTCCCTTTTTTCAAGACCTTAGGGAAACTCATACACTTGTCACATAACATCTGCCTCACAACAGCCATGGTTTCTGCTTTCTTGCTGGCGGCCATCACGGCCCTCGGCTTGTTTTCCAATACTGCTACTGCTATACCCGCTTCTTCTGCGTCATCTTATGTTTCTTCCCCTTCGACTGTTCCTGTAATCTACAACAACGGCAGCAACACTGGTGCTTCTAACTGGTGGTTTGCCAAAATCAAGCGCCAGGGTACTGTTGCTTACTCTACTGAGAACGCTGACGGCTATTCCATCTTCCGCAATGTCAAAGACTTTGGTGCCAAGGGTGACGGCTCGGCTGATGACACTGCGGCCATCAATGAGGCCATTTCCTCTGGCAACCGTTGCGGACTGAAGTGCGACTCAAGTACTGTTACCCCTGCCATCATCTACTTCCCCCCCGGAACCTACCGTGTTAGCGCGCCTATCGTCATGTACTACTATTCTCACATGGTTGGCGATGCCCTTTCTCTGCCCGTTATCAAAGCTACCTCTGACTTTACCGGCATGGCTGTCATGGATGCTGACCCTTATGACACCAATGGCAACAACTGGTTCACCAACCAGAACAACTTCTTTCGCCAAGTCCGCAACTTTGTCATTGACCTGACTGACATGCCTTTCTCTGCTGGTGCCGGTATCCACTGGCAGGTTGCCCAGGCCACTTCTCTGCAAAATATTGAATTCAACATGCGCACTGATGGTGGCGAGGAGAACAAGCAGCAAGGCATCTTCATGGACAATGGCTCTGGAGGCTTCATGACTGACCTTACTTTCAACGGTGGCAACTACGGAGCTTTCCTTGGCAACCAGCAATTCACTACCCGCAATTTGATCTTCAACAACTGCAGGACCGCTATCTACATGAACTGGAACTGGGCTTGGACTTTTCATGGTGTCACGATTAACAACTGCGGAGTCGGTATCGACATGGGCGCTACTACTGCCACTGGCTCAATCCTCGTTGTCGATAGCAAAATTTCCAACACTCCGATTGGAATCCATAGTACTTACAGCACCAGCAACACATTTACCAACGGCAGCTTGATCCTCGACAATGTTGACATGTCTGAAAACGTCCCCACGGCCATCCTTAACCCCGAATCCAAGGAGCTCATCCTTGAAGGCAACCAAAAGATCGATAGTTTCGTTCAAGGTCGTGCCTACGCGGGCTCCTCCGGGTCTGCCGTTCAAGGTGCTCAGAATGTCCATACAAAGCCGGACGTCCTGCTTGACTCCAATGGCCGTTTTGTTACTCGCTCAAAGCCCCAGTACCAGGAAGTCGATGTTTCGGCCTTTGTCAGCGTCAAAGACAAGGGTGCCAAGGGTGATGGTGTTACCGATGATACTGCTATCATCCAAAAGATTCTCGACGAAACCACCGAGGACCAGATTGTATACTTTGACCACGGTGCTTACCTTGTCACTGATACCATTGAGGTCCCTAAGAATATCAAGATTACGGGTGAGGCTTGGCCTTTGATCATGGCTGGTGGTGACAAGACCTTTCAAGACCAAACTAGCCCTAAGCCTGTTTTCCGCGTCGGAAAGCCTGGCGATATTGGCAATGTCGAAATCACTGAGCTGATGTTTGAAACTGCGGGTTCTCAGCCCGGCGCTATCATGATGGAGTGGAACTTGGAGAGCGAGACTGCGTCAAAGTCGGGTCTGTGGGATACGCACTTCCGTATTGGCGGCTCGGCCGGTACTCAGTTGCAGTCTGATACCTGCAAGAAGACTCCCTCGGTCGAGACTAGTGCTAGCCCCGAATGCATTGGAGCCTTCTTATTGTTTCACCTGACCAAGACTGCTTCGGCGTACTTGGAGAATACCTGGTTCTGGGTCGCTGACCATGAGCTCGACCTCACAGATCACTCCCAGATTAACATTTACAACGGACGGGGAGTCTTGATTGAGTCAACCAAGGGTGCTTGGCTGTGGGGTACCAGCTCGGAACACAACGTTGTGTACAACTACCAGCTTTCCAATGCAAAGAACGTCTTTATGGGCCTAATTCAGACGGAGACTGCTTACTTCCAGGGTAATCCTTCTTCATTGGAACCCTTTTCGGTCAACACAGACTACAAAGACCCCGACTTTGAGACGATCTGCCAGGGAGATGAACTTTGCACTCGCACCATTGGCCTGCGTGCTGTTGACTCTTCGGATATTCTGATCTATGGCGCTGGCATGTACAGTTTCTTTGATAACTACTCGCAAACTTGCCTCAAGACTGAGGATTGCCAGCGTGACATGGTCCACATGGATAACAGTTCAATGTCCATATATGGTTTGGCTACCAAGGCCGCCATAAACATGGTTCTTGTCAACGGTGAGGTGGCTGCCCTGCAAAAGGACAACACCAACGTGTACGGATCAACCGTTGCTTTGTTCTCAACCTCAGATTCTCCTTCAGGGCAATACTGAGCGAGTAGGGTCCATGAGCTGACATTTACAGGGGGTGTGACGTTACATTCACCATCACTCTTTGTGTTGTTTTGCTCTTTTTTTTTCACTTATTTTCTTACTGTCACCTTTTCTTCTTCTGTCCATCGAACTTTGGCCGGGGGAATATGGCCTAGTCTTTATGAACTACTTCTTTTGCTTTTTTTCTTTTTTTCCCCTCTCATACAGGGTCTTGTGGGAGGAGTTAGATGACTTCATTTCTGGTAGTCGGATTGCCATGATGTCGAGTTGTTTACGGGTGTTTCTTTTTCTTTTACTGATGATTTGTGTTTGGTGTTATTTCTCTGGTTACTTTTTTAATGCACCTTTGACTACATATTTAACATGCTGTCAGTCATACTGTCATTCACTTTGATTTTTCATGTCTACAATGGTATGACTTGTGAAAAGTGCTTGTGTTATGCGAGGCTTAAGGCAGGCGGTGCTTTGTGCGCCACAGAATGTTTTCGAAATTCTACAAATGTGGCTGGTTTCGCCACATACGCGAGGCTCATATGACAGCCTGTGGCGAATTGAAGCTTGTCTCTTTCGTGTTTTATTCTATCTTCGTTGATTTTTTTCTGATATTTCATCATCTTTTTATTATAGGTCACACTCAACATATAATTCCCTGCTTTTTATAGTAGATTGCATTTGCTTTGCAAAGCTACCCCCATTGCTAGGTGATCCTGCAAGCGACTTATCTGTCTCGAACCTACCCAATCGCCACCACAAAATGGATAGCACCAACTCCTCTGACGCCCATGCTCGCAGTCGTGGTCATGCATCCTCGCCTTCTTCACTTGCCCAGAACCGAGCTTCTGACACAGCAACGGCGACAAAGCCTACAGTTCCCCACCCTGCTCTCTACGGCCCTACATCTAAGATGGTGTACATCCCGACGCAGTGCGAGCTAGCCGTATATGCTATTTTTCCTGCGCTCCTGCTCTTTGGCGGAGCTTACTCGATACTCTCACCAACAGTGAGCGCTAGCACCTATGATCCTGTAACCCAGGGCCATGTGCAAGACCCCGAACTGCTGCCGTCATACTTCGCGTCGAAGCACAACGTCTTTAACGTCTATTTTGTCAAGGTCGGCTGGGCGTGGGCGACGGCTGCCATTAGCTCTTTCGCCTTGTTGAACCCGATCCTGGGTCCGACAACAGACGGCACGTCACTCATGGCAGCCAAAGATTCCGCTGCAAAGTTGGCATTCTATCGCCGAGTGCGTATTCTAGTGCGTTACGCTGCCGTGACTCTGGCGTGGGTAGCAACTACGCAGTGGTTTTTTGGGCCATCCATATTCGACCGCTGGTTCCGCTGGAGCGGCGGCATGTGTTACCCGGCCGGGGCATTTGGGCCAACGGGTACATTGCTTGCGGCTGAGGCGCTGCAAAAGGCCGGTGCGGACGCTGAAGCGCTCAATACTCTAGCATATACGGCCACAACGTGCAAGCGTGTGGGTGGGCGGTGGTACGGCGGCCATGATATTTCAGGACACGTGTTTCTATTAGTCTTGAGCTCAGGTATGCTGCTACAGGAGATCTGTTGGGTCATGTGGCCACGTGGGAACAGAGCACTGATCCTTGGCGATGGATCGGTGCTAACATTTGGACCGGGCTCGGGCCGAGTTAGGGGCATCGGATTTACCGGCGTTTTTATCGTGGGCGTTGTAGCCCTGAAGCTGTGGATGCTGCTGATGACGGCTATTTACTTCCATACATGGTTTGAGAAGGTAAGTCGACCACCCGGCCCATTTGTACAGGATCTTGCCAACCAAGAGTCCTCGCTAACATTGGAATGCAGCTCACGGGCCTTCTCGCTGCTACTGCGTCACTGTACCTGGTATACATTGCGCCGCGATTCATGCCTACCATCCGGGACGTTCTGGGAGCACCCGGGCTATACTAATACAACGTAGGCAGGAGAAATCAAGGCCGGATAAGCGGTAGTCATTTATTAAAGGTTTAAAACGATGTAATAGGTAGAAGAACAATTAGTTGATTAATCTATGTCATGAATAAATAAAAAGCTAGCAATACTATGAGGTGTGATGATTCCATCACACAATTCGATTTACCTGCTCCATGTTTCCAGTCCCTAGACTAACGTTTGTCTAAAAATTCATTTCTATAGCTCTACAAAGCATCCCACCCTGAGACCAAGGCAAAACCCAAGTTGCGTGGAGGGGGAGGGGCATGGCGTTTCTTGCTATCGATAAGCGCGCCGGGCCAATGCTCCTTGGAGGGGATCCACTTCTTACTTCTTAACCCCACCCCCACCCCCATCCGAAATCCATCCTTCATACAATTGAACCCTGTTTTGTACATCGATACCATTCTTTGTCTAGTCTACCTACAGCCCACCGTCGCTATGTCTTCTCTTCTGAAGGCACCCCCCAATCTCCCCGACCTTGTGACTACTACATTTTCTAATGCGCGTGCCACTAAAGACCTTTATTTCTTCCCCACTGAAGTCACTATTCTTGCTACCGCCTATGGCCCAGTCTGTCTCCACCTCTCCCTCCCCTTCCCCCCTTTCTATGAACTAACCTCCAGCCGTGTAGTTCCAAATACGCTATGCGCCATCGCTAGCACAGAAGCCCAAGAATCCAGCACGCGCCCCGGGTAGTGTCCCGTTTGACCCATTTGCCACGCCGCCACCTGCGCTGCGCATTGTCGATATTTCGCCCGCGCATTTCCTCGTGCTAAACAAGTTCGCCATTGCTCCCGAGCATTTTATCCTTGCAACGACGGCATGGCGTAGCCAGGAAGACGTGTTGGAAGCAGAAGACATTGAGGCAGCGTACGCGTGTGTGCAGGCGTATCGCGGCCGGCACGGCGGCAACCAGTCTGAGCCAGAAGGTGGTGTAGCAGACGGCGAGGAGCATGGGCAGCAACGAACCGGATTGTTTGTATTTTACAATGGCGGTCCTCACTCGGGCGCATCGCAGCCACACCGCCATTTACAGCTAGTTCCCATGTCGAGTCTTTACGACGGCTTGTCCGCGTCAACGCCGTGGTCGCCACTGATCGATTCAGCACAGCAGCCTACCGCATCCGAGGATATACCGATCCACCTCTTTAAAAAGCCTGTTTCCGATAACCCAACTAAAAACGAGCTGTTTGACACATACCTGTGGCTCTATGCCCAGGCATGCAAAGCTGTATTGGGCGCTGAGACAGAGGTCCCGACTACAAGCAAGGCACTGATTAGTTACAACTTCTCCTTGACAGAAAATACAATGGCGTTGTGTCCCCGGATCTCGGAAGGCGCTAGAATCGATGTTGCAAATGGCGCCGGGAAGATACAGCTAAATGGCACTATTTTGGCCGGTACGGCTCTAGTCAAGAACGAAGCTGAATGGGTTGCATTAAGAAAGGACCCTAGTATTTTTGAAGATGTCATAAGTAAAGTCGGGGTACACAGAGCACTCATAATGGAAGATAAATCCTAATGAGACAATAGGTTTAGTCTTATTTGTAGCTGAATCCCGCTGTGAATCATCAAGTTGATAGATGGGCCGAAAGTCACATTCATGCACAATGTTTGAACGAAAACTGGTCAGTATTAAAACTAAATGTAAAAAGAAATATAAAGAAAAATGAAGCCCCCTTAGATAACAGTTTGCCTAAAACAGATGGCAAAGACAAAGTTCCTCCAAATATCACAAGTCAGAAAACAACAACAGGAGGGTAAGAAAACAGAAAACGAGGAAAGAAAAGAGCCAACCCGGAAATAGACTAAAACAGCAAATGGATGAAGAGATGAAAAAAAGGCAAAAGACGAAGGGCAAGTGAAATGCTTGAGAAAAAAACGAAAAAGCTGGGAAACAAAAAGAAATGAATGAAACAAATGAAAAAAAAAATACAAAAGCGGCGCCTGTGGAGTTGATGTTACACGGTCGTCTAGTTAAAGTAGCACTTTTTTTCCTCCTAAGGCGGTTCACGCCCTCGAAACGAAAATAAAAGCATAGACTAAATGTCCAGGATTAATGTGTAACACATCGGCCAGCAATAGCTCTCTCTTTTCCTCCCTGCTTTTTTTCTGGGAGAAATGAGCTTTTCGGGTGCAGACATAAAAGGCTTAGAATAGAAGAGATCGCGTGGGGGTAGTGAGATGCTTAAATCTGGTTCTCGGCAATCTTCATGCAGTGGTCCTGATAAGGATACTTGATGGTGCTAAGTGGATGCACAAGAAAAAATAAATACTTGCAAAGAATGCTTTAGAAAGGATAAATTCGAGAGATGAAGATGGAAATGAAGATGGAAGCCTAGCTGCATGAAAAAAGGAGACACATATGTCTGCTCTAGAACATGCCATAGTAAATCATCTCATCCCACTTCTTGCGACAAGTAGCATTACCAAAAAGGTACGAGCCACCATTTTGCAGAATGTACTCGGCTACCCTTTTCCAGGGGATTTTGCCTTGATCTATTGATCTCTGGTCGCAGAAGTACTCGACGCCTTCTCGGAGAAGGTCAATCTATTAAAAAAAAAAAGTTGATTAGCTCTCGTTTCGAGAAAGTATGTAGCGCGTAAACTTGGGCACGATCATGGAACTTACATCGCGGGGGAACCAGTGTGGCTTACGAACACGCCACTCCTTGTTCTTGGTAAGCGTTCTAAAGCGGCCGCGAAGAGTCGATTCGGCTTCACTAAAGTTACCGCGAAGCCGAATTTCACGGTACGTCATGCCGCTTAGCTTTGCTTGCACCAAGTAAGCATCCTGTAGACGTCGCTGGGCTCGGCTGACTTTATAGGCCCGGCCCTCACGAACGGCAGGGTTCCATGTAGGTGAAATATCTTCAAGGCCCGGGAATTGCGGGTAGCCACTTCCTTCAGGGGCCAGAAAAGGGCTAGCTATGGATTCCATAGGTTGAGAAGGCTGTGTAGGGACAATCTTGGGTGCTAGCTCGGGTAGGCTCTTCCGACCATACGGCATGGATACAGCCGAAGTAGCATTGCCCTCTAGCATGCTGGGATCGTAAGTGTTGTAATGAGACGCAATTTCAGAGCAAGATTCTCGGCCTTGGACTGGGTATTGATCGGCTTGCTCAGTATTAACGTCGGGGGTTTGCTCATTCAACAGGTAGGAAAAGGAGCAGGAAGAAGTTGAGGGTGCCGGCACGGGTGGGGAAGAAACAGGGGTGATGCGCATACGGTTGGGAGAGATTGTAGGGCCTCGGTCACTTTGGTGGGCGTTTCTGGAGAATGCAGACAACATAGAAGTGTCTTGCATAGAGCTGTAGCCAATTTCTAATGATTGGGGGAAGGTCATGTCTTGACCGGCGAAACCTCCCATGTTGCTATCAAAAGACGAGCAAGGACTGTCGACAACAGTGTAAGGGGTGTCTGGGCCAGTACTGCTCTGAGAATAAAGCGTGGGCGTATTACTAGCGGTGCCTAGCTCGAGCTGAGAGCCGTTGTTCCCACCAAAGAGCCCAATGTGGCAGTTTGTTTCTCCCTTGGTCAAATGAGACTTAACATCCGCGTTTAGGCTTACCCCGGCTCCGCTCTTTTGATGCCACATCATATCGTCGTGAAGATCCGAGTTGAAGCCAATACTGAACACGGCCGGCTTGATGTTGAGAGGATCGCAGTGATCCATAGCGTGTGGGGTAAGAGGACCGGAGTCCGTCAAGTACATGCCTTCCTTCTTAATGAAGGCATCTGACGAGTTGTCCTACATTGACAAAGGCCGGTTAGCAACAAATGGCGATTGGATAGAAACGAAGGCTGGTTGGCACTCCCAGCAAACAGCAGGGAAGCAAACACTATGACATTTCAAATAGTCATATCGCGATTGCAGATGTCGAAATATATGGGACAAAGGGATTGCAAGCTGGACTACATACCTCCATCTCAAGATCGCAGCTCCCAGCGTAGGAGTACCAGTGTTTTTCCATTTGCCGGGGAAAGCTGCTAGACTTCTGAGTCTCGGTCCCGGAGCCTGCAGGAGAGTGCTTTCTGAAGTTCTTATCAATAGACTGGGAGCGGAGTACAAGGCTAGGAATAGAGGGTTTTGCTCCGGCTTTATAGTTGCCTATGTTGCGAACGGCAGCTTTGCGGTCCCGTCTGGTTGCAAAAGTCTGCAGAGTAGGGGTGCTAGCAGAAGGGGGGATTTGGCACGACTCAAAAACCATGTTGGCGGAAGGAGGTACTGGGCCTTTGTAGTTTTAAAGAAAACGGAAGCAAGACTTGGGCGAATGATAAACGAGGCTATGTGGTTTTCCTGTAGAGCCAGGCGTGTAACTTTTGGTATTGCTGAATGCTAGCACGGAAAACAGATGGTGGGCTCTTGAGATTGAACGTATCTTTCCGTTCACCGCTTTCTATTTTTTTCAGGCAGGTTCCCGTTGACCGATGCCAAGTTTGGTAAGAGATGAGGGAAGTGAGGGGCTGGTTGTAGAAAATCCGCCTCTTGAGAGAAGAAAGGTGACGGTATCTAGGGTGGTAGCACAAAGTGGTTAGTAAATCATCAAGATGGAACGCATTAAAGTGTGTGCATAAGATTGTGACTAAGAGGAATGCTATGGCCGGACCCAAAGCCCGAAGAGATTGCGGGAAGCAGCGGCAAAAGGTCCAGTCCAAAGAAGAAAGCCTGCAGCAGACGCACAGGCAGAAGCATGCGGTGAAGAGGGTGTAGAGGAAGTGAATGTAAAGTCCCACCCACCTGATTGCACGAAGCCGAAACCTGTTCCAGATGATGGATAGATACAAGTGGCCGTCGGTATGAAGATTGAGGGATGGGGATGCAAAGAAAAGTTAAGAAACTGATTAGGAGGAGTTAAGTGAGCAAATGACGGAACGAGGAGAGAAAAGGAGGGCGAGTATCAGGAGAAGCACGGATAGCAGACAGGAAGAAAGAAAGAAAGATGAAGAGAAAGAAGAGGAGGAAAATCAGTAAGGCAGGAAAGGTGGGCTAGATAGAGTATTTGTTCGAGCCTAGGTCCCCAACGTCAATAGACAGCAGCGACTGAATTGGAAAGACCAGATGAACAAATGGGGGAAAATCAACAAGATGTAGAAGGAGCAAAATGGGAAAGTGCCTCCAATGAGACGGGACAGAGAGACGATAGATACAAAGAAAGACTAGAACAGCGGAAAATTGGGCAGAAGCTCAAAAGCAGCAATATCCCAGTGAGGAAACAGCGGCACTATATGCAGACGGACAAAGATGCAAGCTTTGCTATGCAGCTGAGGATCAAGCAACTATAAGAGGAAGGCAGGCGGGTGATGTGAAGGAAACTGCGAGGACAGAAGGCGAAGCAAAAAGGAAGACACAAGAGGAAGGAGAGGGATGAGACTGGAGATAAAAAGAGAACAGACTGGCGATGAATGGTGCGGACGCCAGACTTAATATACCCGCTCGCTCTTGGGTAGACAGAGGGAAACACAGCCAAGCAGATCCTCGACGCTTTCGTAGCCTGCCTCTACGTCCCGCTCGTCGGCTTGGCCTTGGCCGGTTATCTCAAGGCCTTTGTTTTTCGTTTTCTTCCTTGTCTCCTCTTCTCTCACTTTCTCTCCGGTCCAACACAAACAGTCTGTCTTCCTCTCCTTTCTCTACTTTTCACATGCATGCTCCCCTTCTCCGTTCATGTCTCCTCTGTGCCTGGCCTGGTCGATAATTACTTTTTCAAACTAATGCACCGCTTTTGGGAGTATCTCCTTACTGGCATACTTGCATGTCCGGTAGAATGAGTTTCTAATGCAGCCATGTGTACGAGCGTATGTACATTGCATGTATGCTCTGCAAGCACCTGTTTGGACGTCGACAAGGTATCGAGAAGTATGGATTGCTGTGGGGCCTGTACACTGCTGGCCGCACCCCTCTTGACGGTAAGCTAATTTCTAGCTGCGCATCGTATTGTGATTGTTCGCTTCCAAGGCCGTTCTTGTTTGACGTGGAGTTGGTGGAGGAAGATAGGCAATGCAGGAGGGCGTTCCGGACTAGGGCCAGAAGCAACACCTGAAAACTGCGGCGTGTACATGGGTTAGCCAGAGGAAACGGAGTTTATCTAGTTATAGAGCAGCCAATCTAAGCCGGCCTGCAGAGTGGGAAGGGGTCCTGGTTTTTGTTGAAGGCTATGAGGCTTAAGAGAAGCTGCAGTGCTTGGCTTCGCGGTCCTAGAAAACACATGTATCGCCGTGGCTTAGTGCACGTAGGTGATTTGTGCTTGTTTGTGCGCCAGCTTAGGGTGTAGATTCTTGTCTTAAAGGAAAAGCCATCCAAAGTTTGTTGTTCGAAAGGGCATGCTTCTCTGGGCTCCTGTATCTCTGCTCCTACAGTCTCCGTCCGCCCTCTCTTGCTTCCTCGCGCTCCCTCCTTTCCCCTCGCTCTCTCTTCTTTCCATTCTCCTTTCTTCTCGCTTGCTGTTCCAGCTCTTTCTCCGGCCGTGTCGAGGGCGATGAGGAGCAGAGCGAGCGGCAAGAAAAATAAAAAGAAACGTCCAGCATATTACTACATATTACTATATGCAAGTGCAGGCCTTAGCACAGGGTTAGTATGTCTGAGTGACTGACCTAGAGCACATGTATGCAGCTCAGTAGCATGCACCCGTTCGCACATACATAGCCCAAGGTGCCAGGCCAGGCCAGGCCATGTCAAGCTAGTCCGAGCAAAGTCCACGCTCCCATCCTGCCCGGCCAGCTTTTGCTAGTTGTTAGCCGTCAATAAACAATGAAACCTGGTTTGGCTTTGCTCTAGATCCGGTTTATTTCAAGAAAGTCAGAAAATATGCATGTAAGTTGCATGTATAGGGAGGGTGGCAATGGCAGTGAGGACAGGCATTGTTTATTTTGATATGGACACCCCCTGATATGGGTTGGCTAATGCAACGGTGTGGACTTAGGAGCTACACTGGTCTGGTTATTGAAAGATGGAGCAGAAAAGAGAGAGGGAGGGGAGAGGAAGAAGACAAACAAGTACGAGCGGCAGAGGAGAGCAGAGCAGCAGGCGGTTTCAAACCTAGCTAATCCGGCGCAAAGCAAGACCAAGCCGGTCTCCTGCGCTCCAGTCTCCAAGATGGAAGAGGGCAGAGAGCAAAAAGCAGAAAGCAGATGAACAACGAAAAGAACACCAGCTAGAGCATTAACATGAGATGTCAGTTAGCTCTGTTCTGGTCTCTTTAATGACCCTGTTGTTTGTTGTCTTGCGCTTGTGCAAGTTCGCCCTTGGATGGAGGAAGTCCACGTGCTAGTGCTCTGTAGCGCTGTAGCTATACTTGCTATAGTTGTGATAGTTGGTCTTATAGTGGCCGGGGCGGATGATGCACCACTAGGGACAATGGCGAGCCAAGAAAGGAGCGAAAAAAAACCAAAACAATAAAAAGCCAAACATAAAAGCAATAAACAATCACATTCCCTCCTTGTTATTGTTGTTTGAATTGAAAATAGAATAAAATAAAACAAGTAAAACAATAAAACTCAGCATTAATAGGTGTCAGTAACTCGAGCAAAATCATCAGGATTTCTGACCCTGATCCGGATTGCCTAAACGTTAGGGTTAGTAACAGACACCAAGGGTCTTCTTCTTTTCATTCTAGGACATTCAGTATGTAGCATGCACTATAATTTAACAAAAAAACTCAAAAAAAGGGAAATAAACACGCACTCACGCTTTCATTCAAGCTAGCCCTCAGCCAGCCATCTTCTTTTTTCTCTCTGTTTAGTACCCCATCATGTACTATGTACCTAGTAGCTATAGCAATACGCAGCAATCAAGAACACAGCGGCAGCCAAAGCTTCAACAGCTGGCCCAGGCTCAAGCGCTCAGTCAGCGCTAAGACTAGGCCGAGCCAGGATCAAGGCTTCAGCGCCTGGGCCAAGATAGCTGGTAATCCCCCCTCTTGCACTACTTCCACTTATGCTTTTACAGCTCGGGAATGGGATGGAACAGGATCAAGGCTGGTGTAGCCTGGCACTTGTAGTTCGGTACAATCTGTGCTCTCCGCTATGCTGTGCTTTGTTGCCTCTATAACACAGGCTGGCTGGGCTATGCTGTACTTTACTGGGGCCT